>PVIA01010207.1:0-53768 GCA_004024845.1 Tonatia bakeri
GAAAAGAATGTATATTTTGCTTCTTTGGGATGAAAGCCTCTGTATATATCAATTAAGGCCATTTATCTAGAGTGCTGTTGAATGCCACAATATCCTTGTTGATTCTTTGCTGGATGATCTATCATTTGTTGACAATGGGATGTTAAAATCCTCTATGATGAGTATATTGCTGTTGATATCTTTCTTGAAATCCTCCAAGATTTTCCTTATATGTTTAGATGCTCCTATGTTAGGTGCACATATTTATAATGGTTATATCTTCTTGATGGACTAATTCCTTAGGTATTATGTAGTAATCTACTTTGTCACTTTTTACAGCTTTTGTTTTTAAGTCTATTTTGTCTGATACAAGTATTGCTACCCCAACTTTGTTCTTATGTCTGTTTGCTTGTAATATTTTTTCCATCACTTCATTTTCAGTCTGTATAGATCTTTTTTTCTGAAGTGGGTCTCTTGTAGACAGCATATATACAGGTCATGTTTTCTTACCCATTCAGCTACCTTGTGTCTTATGATTGGAGAATATAATCCATTTACATTTAAGGTTATTATTGATAGGTATTTATTCATTTCCATTTTTTCCCTTTGTGCCTATGTTCCTCTCTCTCTCTCTCTCTTTCTACTTTATCATCTTAAAGCAGTCCCTTTAGCATTTCTGATATTGCTGGTTTGCTATAAATGTATTCTTTTTATCTTTTTTTTTTTTTTTTTTTTTTTTTTTTTTTATATTTTTTTTTTTTTTTTTTTTTTTTTTTTTTTTTTGTCTGGGAAGCTCCTTATTTGGCTTTTCATTTTAATTGAGAGCCTTGCTGGATAAAGTAGTCTTGGTTGCAGGCCTTTACTTTTTGCAACTTGGAATACTTCTTGCCGTTCCCTTCTAGCTTGTAGTGCTTCTGTTGAGAAATCAGCTGGTAGCCTTATTGGACCTCCCTTGTAGGTTACTAGCTGTTTCTCTTTTGCTCCATTTAATATTCTCTCTTTGTCTATATATTTTGCATTTCAATTACAGTGTGTCTTGGAGTTGGCTTCTTTGGGTTCATCTTGATTGGGATCCTCTGTACTTCCTGGACTTGTGTGACTTTTTCCCTCCTCAAGGTAGGGAAGTTTTCTGTCATTACTTTTTCAAACTGGTTTTCTGTCTCTTGCTCATCTTCTTCTCTTTTAGATATCCCTATGATATGAATATTATTACATTTCATGTTGCACTGCAGCTCCCTTAAACCATCTTAGTTCTTTCTGAGTCTTTTTTTATTTTGTTGCACTGTATTTTTCTACCTTATCTGTCAGCTCAATAATTTGTTCCTCTGTTTTATCTAGCCTGCTTGTCATTCCTTTTAATGTATTCTTCATTTCAGATATCGTATTCTTCATTTATTCCTGCCTCTTATGGATAGTTTCTATGTCCTTTTTCATGCTGGTATAGTTCCCAGTAAGTTGCTTATGGCTTCCATACAGTTCCTTGTAGTTCTCACTGAGCTCCTTCAGCATCCTTATAACCATTATTTTGAACTCAGTGTCTGATAGTTCACTTGCATGCATCATTTGTCTTAGCTGATTGTCAAACTCATCAACTTCATACCATAATCTCTTAGAATTACTAAACCCAAAGAATTCTACCTTTAAGAACTTATTAGTTTGAATAACTGTGAGAATTATATAACTTGAATCATTGTAGTTTTTATTTCACATGCCAGAACACAAGAATTCAAACTGATATCAAGGAACTGGGAATAAGATATAACAACATCAAAAAACCGTTGACATGATGCACTGAGAAGGGTACATTATTTTTGTGGTATATTTGACAAAAATGTATAACTTTAATCTAAACATAAGAAAACATCAGATGAACACCAATTTAGATTCAATCTAAACAAATTACTTGTCAATACTCTTCAAAGTGTAATAGTCATGAAAGGCAAGAGAGACTTAGGAATTGCTATAGATTATATAACAAGTATAAATAACAGCTAAATATGATGTGGGACACTGTATAGAATCTTGGAAAAGAAAAATGACATTAGTAGAAAATGGGTGAAATTTAAATAAAGTCTGAAGTTTGGTTAATAATATTGTTTCAATGTTAATTTTCTGGTTTTGGTAATTTTACTGTTGTTAAGCAAGATATTAACATTAGAAGAAGCAGTATAAGCGATATGAGGGAACTCTTTGTACTATTTTCAACCACTTTTAAGCCTAAAATTAGATTTTAAAATTGTTTGAATAAATTTTGAGAAGGGGATTGTAGAAAAAAATTGGAGATCCAAGATGTCTTCAACATCCTCATTTTATATATTACAGCCCTCCCCAAATATTAAAGGACTTACCCATGACACACAGTTTTGTGGAAAAGCCAACATGATATCTGTTGCCAAGTGTTCTGGGTACTTCTTTCCTGGGTCCAATGCAGCTTCATTCCTCAGAAATTGGTAACATCTGGTCATCTTGTCTGAATTAGACATTCTCCCATTTCAACTTCCTTATTGTTTATGCAGTGCAGTGTGTAGATAAATTCCATTTTTTTCCCATCTCTTGTTAAATGGGTAGTCTACATTCTACTGAATAAGTATGGCAGTGACAAAATACTCTATCTCAAGTAATCTTATTGATCTATAGAATTAGCAAACCTACCAGATACTACCAACTTAAGAAAAAAATAAAAACTTTAAATACATATATTTAATTATATTTATTCACATTAAAACAAGTATTCAACTTCTGAAATGTGAATACCAAACCTCTTTAATTAACTTGGGAAAACTTTTGATTGGTGCAATAGTAATTTATACATGCTAGGGACACATATTTAAAAAATGAAGACAAGTTTTTATATTTTCATTTTTTTATTCCAATACATCAGTTAATGACTTAAATAACTTTCATTTGTTTTTCAAACAGAGGCAAGAACTATTTGACCTATGAAACTGTTTTAATCCTTGTTCATTAACTATCTGGTTTAGCACTCAGTGAATGAACATTATCTTTAGGACTGAAAATGATTTTCAGAAGTTGCTTTATTGAAAAGTTTACCTTTCATGTTTGCCATGAAAGTAGAAATTAACAAAAAGTTAAAATGTAAAATCAATGTTAACAGTGGAATCAAGAAAAAGTGATCGGCTTCCACATGGGTTCTTATTTATACACACAAATTGTTGGGCATCTATTTCCACGTCTTAGAAGGCCAGTTAGCCTGGAACGACACTTGAGAGTTACTTGTACAGTACGAATTGAGTTAGGTTGGGAAGGGTTGTCTGCTGCCATGTAGTGCTGCTGCTAAATTGCCCTTCTCTGAACTCCAGCGTTAGTAGTTTAGAGGTAATATATAAATATCACGAGAAGAGGGAGAGTTTAGCTGAGAGCCTTGGGTTCTGGGTTGTAGAGTGTTCTACCTGTAATTCTTTTTGTTGTCTTACACATGGCACTTTATATCTCTTGTTCTCCATTTTATTCTGAAAAAGTTTCTTTAAGTTTAACATTAAACCCTTTTGCCAAAACTCACAGAACCACTATGCCTGGACCTTATATGATTCTTTCTATGATGGTCTTACTTTTCCATCTTCCCTGCCATGGATATAATTCATATGCCAAATTTTTTTAAATATTTTATTTATTTTTAGAGAAGGGGGAAGGGAAGAAGAAGGAGAGGGAGAGAAACATCGATATGGGAGAGAAACATCAATTGGTTGCCTCTTGTAGGTGCTGCATCTGGGACCAAACCCAAAACACAGGCATGTGCCCTGACGGAATCAAACTGGTGAACTTTCGCTTTGTGGGATGATGTCCAACCAATTGAGCCACACCAGTTAGGGCTCATATGCCAAATTTGACCAGTTTTAAATATTTGTATGGATTCTTAAGTACAGTGAACAAGGAATGAGATTTAGTAGTAAAACTCTCTTATCAAAAATGTATGTTTGTCCCAGATAGTAAATATAACCTCCATTTTATGTGCTTCACAATTTCCAAAACATTTTACATATATCTCCTAAACAGCATTAAGAAGTAGACATTATGCTGATTTTATGAAAGTTGAATATGAAAATCAGAGAATGGATGTGTGGGACCATCCATCAGTCAGTGAAAGGGGGAGCTCATCCAGCTACTCTCTTTTCTACTCCATCACAGTCTTATGGACAGTCCAGTTAACATGCATTATCTGAAAGACAGAAAGCTCTGGAACCACATTATTAGTTCTTAGGTCTATTTCAACGTCTGTGCTTAATAATAAGTGGCTGAAAGGAATAAAGGAGACAAATACGACTTGACATTTTATTTTGTTTTAACCTGTGCAAATGATGCCTCTTTTGGTTGTTTTTCTCTATTATCTCCTTAGGGTAATCACAGAAATTAACAGCGGTAGGTTGAGAGATTCTTTCATAGAAATACCTCTCTGGACTTTGAAGTATAGAAAAAGAATGGCTTTGAATTGAACACAATTGAAAATGAATACTGCATTATGTGAGACTTGAAATACATCAAACCTAAAGTGCCTTACTTCTGATCTTGTTCATGAAAGGGCTTGAGAAGGCTGAATGAGTCATGTATATGATTTAAATTGAATCTGAAGCAAAACTGTCCAAAATCATCATTGATGGCCACATTTCTAAAGTAAGAAAAAGTGAAAAATGTAATTGTACACACAGTCTGCTCTTGAAATACTAGAAAATGACAATTCTCAGGAGGTTTAGGCAGGGCACAAGGGAAGAAGTATGGGGAACAAAGAAAATCTAAGTAAAAATTCTAAGAGCATAGAAAATATTAATTATAGGTAAAAGAATAAATTAAATCTTTGCTCAGAGACTCAGCATTAATAAAATTCATTAGCCAAATTAAAAACCCTGACTTTGGAATCACAATCACATGGATATAGGATAAGTCCCAGTGCACGGTTCTGGGCAGCCCTTTAATCACTGTAAGCATCTGTGTCTTTATCTAGACAGTGAGAATATGAATGTATTAGAAATAATGTTTTGAAGGTTAGGGGAAATGTATGTAAAGAAACTACTACATTGCTCTGGCAAATCTTTTACTTTTAAGTGAAAAAATTGTTACCAATTTCTTATTAATAAAACTAGATTGTCTAATAGGTAGAACCTTAAATATGACATTTGTGATATACATTTTTTATGGAAAGCTGTGAAATAAATAACATATATATTTATTACTTCTCATCCCACTCCACAGCTCTCTAGCACAGAGTTTGGGTATGACTGCCTATGCACTATCCTGACATCATTGCTTATGAACCTATTGACCTTGGGCAAGCATCTAAGCAGGGGATGCCAGGTCCCTGACCAGGAGTGCTAAGGCCAAAACCCATTCTGATCAGTTATTGTCTGTACAATACCAATTACTCAATATGATTAATAATACCTCCAGAATCAAGCACTCTCATTCATTGTTTATAAATATGTGGGGCATGTATATAAACATAAACAAGACATTGATAACAGCAGATACTTCTAGGGATAGTGCTTGGAAGAAGGGAATAGGGGGAATTTCTTTTCACCTTCTATGATTTAGCTAAGCTTGAAATACAAAACATAAGTATGATTTATCTTATCAAAGCAGTGATTATTTTTTCTGAATTTGAGCAAGTTTACTATAAACATAGATCAGGTATATGTGCAATATGTGTGTGTGTGTATGTATGTATGTATGTATATGTACCTATCCATGTGGAATCTATCTACAGTATTTGCTTTTTATTGATGTCTGAGCCAAAACCCTCCCATTCAATTTAGTACACATCAGTATTGGAAAGCATTTTACAAAATCTTTATTTTTTTATTTTTAATTTCCATAATAGTTCTAAGAAGCAATTACCTTAATTATTCCATTTTGTGGCTAGGTATACTGGATTGCATAGATACTAATTAACTTGTTCAAAATCACAGAGTAAATGAAAGAGATGGGATTCAAACTGAAAAACTTTTTTCTTTTATTATTATTTTTAAATGAATTTTATCAGTCCATAGTTTCGGATTTTTTTTTCCTTTTGTAAGATTTTTTAAATTAATTAATTAATTTTTAGAGGGGAAGGAAGAGAGAATGAGGGAGAGAAACATCAATGTATGGTTGCCTCTCACACACCCCCCACAGGGGACCCAGCCCACAACCCAGGCATGTGCCCTGACTGGGAGTCGAACCAGCAAACCCTTGCTTCGCAGGTTGGCACTCAATCCACTGAGTCACACCAGACAGGGCCCATGCCAGGTCCATAGTTTGCATTCTGATTCAGTCTTGGTGTTTTACATCCTGTGGGTTTTCAAAAATCCATAATGATATTTATCCCGTAAAATTTATCTGGGCTTTCCCTATTCATCCCTCACTTTCCCCTAAGCCTTAATAATCACCAACATTTTTACTGTTTCCATAAATGTGTCTTTTCATGAATGTCATGTAGTTGGGATTATATGGTATGTAACCTTTTTTGATTGGCTTCTCTCAATTAGTAATATCATTTGTTTTGTCCACGTCTTTTAATGTCTTGATAGCTCATTATTTTCAGTACTGAACAATATTCTATTGTCTGCATATACCACAATCTGTTAATCCACTTACCTACTGAAGTACATCTTGCTTACTTCCAAGTTTTGGCAGTTATGAGTAAAGCTGCTATGCATCCAGGTATAGTTTTTTGGGTGTGACTATATATATTCAGATCTTGGGTAAATACCAAGGAGTGCACATATTTGTACACATATTAGAACAACATATGCTAGCAGATGTGGAAGTCCAACCCCAGAATTAGAATTGAGTGGCAGGTCCACATTGGGAGGCTGTGTACAGAGTAGGCTGAAGATGAATGCTGGAGGATTTTGTTCTTAGGTAAAGGACAGTGTCCCAGTTAGCAAACTTTCAGCAAGTTGACCTTTTGAAAGTCATGATCTTTTAAAAAAACATTTCTGTATGTATGTATATATGTATTTATTTATTTAATTTATTCACTAGCATTTTATATTTTTTATTTTCTTATTGTAGTTTTTTCATTACCATTTATCTCTCTTTTACCTCACTCCCCCACACTGTTGGTGGTGGCCAATAGATATGAAAATATGCCCAATGTCACTAATCAACAGAGAAATGCAAATTAAAACAACAATGAGATATCACCTCACACTGGCCAGGATGGCTATTTATTTTGGAGAGAGGGAAAGGGAAGGAGAAAGAGAGGGAGGGAACACCCATCAGTTGCCTCTCCTGCCTGCCCTGACTGGGGACCAAACCCGCACCCCAGGCATGTGCCTGACTGAGAATCAAACTGGTGATCTTTTGCCTTGTGGAATAATGCCCAGCCAGCTGAGCAAAACCTCTCAGTGCTCATGATCTTTTTTTAAAAGATATTTCTTACGTGAAAAGTTAACTTGAGCCCAATAATCCTCTTGAATTTTTAGAAAAAAAAATTCAGCTTGTTATGTACTGAACTATACCCCCCCCCTCCAAATTCATACACAGAGGCTCTAACCCTCATTGTGACTATATTTGGAGACAGGGCATTTAAGGAGTTAATTAAGGTTAAATGAGGTCATAAGGGTGGGGACCTAATTCAATGAATTATATCCTCACAAGAAAAGAAAAGGATACCGGAGATTTTCATGCACAAAAGCCCTGTGAGGGTACAGTGAGAAGACTGCTCTCTGTGACCCAAGGACAGAGACCTTAGGAGAGCCAACCATACAGGCATCTTGATTTCGAACTTCTGGCATTCAGAATGTGGGAAAATAAACTTACGTTGTTTGAGCCATCCCAGTCTGTGGCATTTTCTTAGGGCAGTCCTGACTAATCCATAGCTCAAACAAAATAAAATGAGTTTATGTGCATTAAGAAACATCCAGGGTTGCCCTGACTGCCATGGCTCAGTCAGTTGTGTTGTCCCGTGACTGAAAGGTTGCAGGTTCAATTCGTGGTCAGGGCACATGCATAAGGTGGGGGTTTGGTTCCTGGTCCAGATGTGCACAATCCCCATCCAGGTGCGTACAGGAGGCAACCAATCCATGCTTCTCTCTCATCGATGTTTCTTTCTCCTCCTTTCTTTTTCCCTTCCTTTTTCTATAAAAAGCAATGAAAATAAGAATGTCCTTAAGTGAAGATTAAAAAAAAATAGAACAGAAATATCCAGGGTCTATTTGCTCCACTAAAAGTGCAAACGGAATTCAAGGCGATGCAGCACATTCAGTGTTTTCTTTTCCCATCTGTTCAAGTCTTTCATTGATAAGGGCAGTTTGAGGGGCAATGAATAGGCTATTGGTTTTATGATATTTTTAATGATCCTTTCCAAAATGAAGTGATGAGAGAATCCTACTTGGTAGAATATAAACTTGTTTTACTATAACACAATATTCAGTTGTGCTGTTCATGAAAACAGAGAAACTGTTCATAGTTGTCTTTTCACTATAATTTGATAGACACAATATTAGAAGTTCTGACACATGAGAATTTTTGCCAAAAACTGTAATTTCTACTGGTATGGAAACAACATTTCTACCAACAAAATATATTCTAAAAGTGGGAAGCCTCAACTATGCCATTTTGTCTGATTTAAAATGTTTCAAAACACTTAGGAAATGACCTGACAACTAAAGGAACATGATTGGGTTTTCTTGTCTTAAAAACTTTACTTATATGTTTTATATTGTTGCTTTGATTTTATATTTATTTTTAATTGCTTACTATAGAAAAATCTAAGCATATATAGAAATATAGAAAGAAGAGCATAATAAAATTCTTGACCATTACCCATCATTAACAATTATCAACACCTGGCCCATCCTGGTTTCTATATACTCCTACCTACTACTCCTTGTCATTCTTCTGAGTAAATCTAAGATAAGGTACTATTTTATCTATAAATACTTCAGCATGTCTCTTTGAAAGTAATAGCCCTCTTCTGAAAGATATCCATATTATTATTCCAAAAATTTAACAATAAATTTTTACTCTCAGAAAAGATACAATTGTTGTTCAAATGTTTTCAATACTCTCAAAAATGCCACCAATATGCTCACAGTTTTTTTAAATTAGGAACCAAATAAGTTCTAAACATTATATTATTTGATATGTGTCTTAATTCCCTTTTAGTAGATAAAGTTTGTCCTCATCTCTCTCACTTATAATTACTTGCAACTTATTTGTTGGATCAGAAACAAGGTCCTTTGTCCAGCACTTTCCTACTTTTAAGCTTTTGGCAATTGCACCCCTCATGTGTCCTTTAACATACTCTTCTCTCTTTGTTGGGGCGGTCATGTGACATTCTAGGTATGTGTGCTCTACCCACCATTCCCTCTGTGATAGCTGTTTTCAAGGACGCAGCCTTGAGAGGGTAACGTGTTGTTGAGACTACATGGGCAGTATACATTGCTGAACCCGGTTAAGGCCTCTCTATGAACTGTTAAATTATGAGGAGCAGGTGTGGTGATCTACTGTCTTGTGGCCACCCAAGGCAGGCCTTGTATGTAAATTCCCTTACTTATTAAAACTGCCACCTACCCATCTAGAACGGTCTGCTTCCTTTTTCACTTTCTCCTTGTTCTCTGTATATGGGGGCTGGTTTCAGATTTCACCCAGGAAGTGCCCGAGTTTTTGAACCAACACTCTTTTCTATTTTCTTATTAATTAAAACTGGAGGCTTGATGCAATTTGGATGTATTAATTCTTATTTTTTAGCAACATTATTTCATAGGTAGTGTTGTGTTTATCTAAATGAGGCACATAAGATCTGTCTTGTTTTCTGACATTATCAGTAATTGTTAATCAGTGTCAATTAAATAATTTATCAAGGTATATAAAATGATATTAAAATTCTATCTATTATATTATTTTATCTGCAATTCTCCTTAAAAATTAATGTCTTCTCATGTGTTAAGTAATTATGCAAAATAACAGTTATTGTAGAGAGCAGTAGGATACAATTAATTTACATTTATTTCACAACATAATGAGTCCATTGCCAGCATCTTCAAATCATGAACAATTAGTATTTTTTTAGAATCATGATGAACTCGTATATTTGAATGTGTTTTAGGTATTTAAATTATCTTATTTTGAACATGCAGATTTTCCCATTTCCACCCAGTGTGAGACCCCTCGATTGTTACTGATGACATGACCCTGTTAGGCATGGCCCCATCCTACAAATGGTTTTTGTTGTTGTTTGTTTGTTTTGCTATCTACAATAAATAGTTGTTCTCATGTGGAAATTTTGTAGTTCCTGTCATCTTTTTCAAGGAACTTTGGTTCATTTCATAGGAAAATGATACATTAAGACCAAAATCTGAACATTGAGAATGTATATTTATATTTTATCCTTTCAGCTTCAATGTAATTCCTTATTCCCCTGGATAATCAATTATTAACTGGTCTTTTAAAAAATCTGTTTTACTTTGTATTCTCTCTACTCCTCACCCCTGCCCTTGCTGCAGCTTCTTACAGAAGCACAAAAGCCAGAAAACTTATTTTGACAGTATAATTGAGAAATTATGGCCCAGGTTGCATCGGGTTTAAAAACAATTGGACTTGGGATATATTTGGAAGGTAGAACAAGCACCATTTAATGATGGATAGATTGAAAATGTAAAATGAGGAAATGAGAGAAAATAATTCTAGAAAGTTTTGGCATAGCAACAGAGTGAGTATAGATTCCACTACTGAGATAGGAAAGACTGGAGGGAAAATACATTTGAAGGGGCGTGGGATTGAGGGTTATTTTGACTTGTTGAGTTTGATATGCCGATTAGACATCCCAGACGGGACCTCAGGTACATTTGGATACAGCCCCTAACCAGAACGTGAGCTCCAAGAGGATGGCTACTTTTGTTCGCTGTTGTATTTTCAGAATTTAAAAGAGTCACATAATAGATGTTCAATAAATATTGAGTGACCAAATAAATTAGTTAATATGAAAAAATATGTCTTAGAGTTTAGCAAATATCTCTTCCTATTCCAAAGTCACACCTCTCTAGTCCATATGATTTTAATATTTTACTTAGTATTTTTATAGTTTCAGTTTAGAGCACTCACGAGACAGGATCATTTAATTACTAATAGAAAAAATAAATAAGCAACAAGCAATGGACTTTATTGGTTAAATCAACTAAGATGTGAGTCATTTATTATCTTTATGCCTGTTAGTTTATAACCAAACATTTCTGACTTTCCAAGGTCAAGTTTGAAACACAAACAAAAACAAAGACATTGTCATGGGTTCTCAGTTGGTCTTGACTATAGTTAAATCTCAGTGCCCTAGAGTTTCACAGTGTGTGGCTAGGATAGCACAGTAGCACAAAGTAGCTTTTCCACCAAATCAGATATCTTTGGTCTTGCTCTGTTGGTATGAGATGGTTTTCTGTTTGTTTGTTTGTCTTTTTATCTCTTATTTGGAGCATTTCATGAAGCTTTTATTCTTTGCCAATATTTTCTGAGGTCACTACAAAGATGACACAGTTATAGTTAGTTAGCATTGGTCTTCTTTCTTTGCTTCAGAATTAGAGAGAGAGATGCCTCATTCTTCTTTACTATCTTGCCAAAGCAAATGTTGGCAAAAATGAGACTGACATTTATTCTATGTCACCTATGGCATCATTACTTAAAACTGAGTTACCGGTAGCTTTTGCAGACCTGGCAGTGAAGACCCAGTCATTATTTTTAAATTGTGCATGAGGAGTCAGAGATGGTGATACTCAGGGAACATAAAGAGTTCCCATTTAGGAGAAATGCGAATCGTGTGTTTGTATTCCACTCATGGCTTCTAGATTATTTTCTATGCTATGGTATGAGTTTGAGACTCTAGGTTTCATTTGATAGTACATGGGTTTATCAACATAAGCTGCTGTGATACTGATTTGTCACTAGTTCCATTAAGAATTGTGTTAGATTCAGCAGAACTTTGTCTAAGTATTTCTGAATGTAAAATCTACAGCCATGAATGAAATGCTAGAATAATATTATTTCACTATGAATATGTTCATTATTTAAGGGCATGCTATAATCAATGCATTTTGAACTGAATTACAAAAAATTTTAATTGTCTGTTCTATAAATTTTGTTCTCAAACATGCAATTAATCCAGTAGTAATGAATTTGCTATAAGACAGTTTGTGTAGCTGGTAAATAAAAATTTCTATATTTATGTTACTATTGAACTTTTCAGAGCAGACTAAATTAAAACTCAAGGTTATAAATGTGTTTTTCAGCCTATAAAGGTCTTGATAAAATAGTTTTTTTTTGTATCTTGTCCTCAATTTACAAAGGTATAATGTAAATGTATTTATTATCTACAAACCAAATAGTTTATCATTCTAGGGATAATTTTTCAAGGTTTTTGTAGACCTGAGGGCAACTGCTTCTCAAAAGGCTTGGTTTTCTAAGACAATTATTCTGCATTCTGAAATTAATTTAATATTATGTTCATTAATTTTACAGCTTTTCATTTTAAATATTTTTCAAGTGCATGCAGACACTTCTACCATGAAGGAAGATGCAATGTGGTGTAACTTTAGGTTAAAGCAATAGTGTGTGGTGACAGTGCCTACGGAGTGGGAGGAAACATGAACACATGAATGTGGAGACCTGGAGGAACTGGGCAAATCAGGCGGTGGTTAGCAGAGGAATAAAAAGTGGAAAAATCAAGAGGATACATAAAAAGACAAATCTGATTAGGCTGATCTTTGAAGGTGAAGGCAAGAATCGTATGTGTTGTGGTTCTCATTAGAACATGGATTCTAGTTTTTATAATGCAAAAATTTCTTACGTTTCTCTAGTAATGAAGATTAGCATATATACACACATGTGTGTGTGTGTTTCTATAGAAATATGTATATATCTATATAGGTATATGTATAGATAGATGTCTATATCTATAGACTATTTTATCTAGTAATGAAGATTAGCCTATATGTGTGTATGTGTATATATATATATAATGTATGCATATATACATTTGTGGAAATTGAGATAATAGAAACATAAATTTGTTTGATATTTCTATCTTCTTTCCCACTATATTGTACAGAGAACTGCATAGAATAATATCCTATTTTATTTCTTTTATCTACCCTCAGAGTAACTTCTAATGAAGAATGAAATGGTTAAAAATAATTAGTTTTGCTTAACTCATCTAAATAGAATTATAGAAAAATATTTGTATTTGTAGTTTGCAAGTCAATATTATTTCAAAAATTCTTATACTTTTGAATTGTGCTAAGTGCTTGTGTGTCTTATTATTTTCATTTACATATTTATTTATCTATTTTGGAGTGATTTTAGGCCCTAAGCCAAATAAACAGAAACAAAAACAAAATAGTTAAGAATTAAGTTCTAAGCTTGTTAATATCATATGGTTGTGATATAAAGAAGTATGAATAATTTTTAAATGTTTAAGTTTAAAAGGAATATGATACACATAGACCAAGGTGGGAAAGCTGGATATACTTAATAATTAGCTCTTCATGGAAGTCTGACTTCATTGTTTGTTAAAATTAAAGTACCAAAGCACATTTTACCTACAAGCATTTATGAAATATATTTGATAACTCTCATTACATTTTTTTTAGAAAACAGAGTTGATAAAGGAAGGTCAAAAAGGAGATCACAGTTAAGTAAAATTTATTTACTGACTTAAAAATGGTTTTGAATATAGTTACTGACATTTTCCCTTACCATGAACAATGATTAAGCTGGAAAAGATATTAAAATATCACCTTTGAAATTATTCTATTGCCTTGATATGTCCTTAGTGTGAACAAAATAATTAAAGAACAAGTTTTTCAACTGCAAGATTTTGGAATCATATAATTACTTACAGAGACACTTAAGGTGACCTTCCACTCTTGGGATGAACTGCTCTCTGGTATTAATAAAAAATACATAATTTAGCTTGCCAAATAAACTTGATGAAAGAACTTCAGAATCTCTAGCTTCCCAAATCTGTCAAGGTTTATTTGTCCCCATACCCTGCCTGACAGAGCAACAAGCTAATAGCTATAATGGATTACCTTCAGTGAAGAAGGTAGTTAAAGGCAAAACAGCTACAGAAGTAGCTTATAATGTTAGGAGAATGAGAATTTTTATAGTACAGTATCTCAAAAATACAATCCAGATGTTGTCTATTAGTTCTCATCCTATAGCTAAATTTGGGACTGAATAAGCCAGACTACGAAGTTAGTGCTGATTTACATAGAATGATAGACTAAAGGACTTTCAATTTTTGAAAGTAGTATTTATCCTGATGAAGTACTAATGTGAAGGAAGAACTTTGGGGGATTAGAGTATGACATTTAAAATGTTTTGCTGGTTTAAAATGAACTTTGGGGGAATTAAAATATGGCATTTAAAACATTTTGCTGGTTTAAAATATAATGATTTCATTAGATATCTATAAATCAAGATATTCTTTGACTAGAAGAACAAGTAACTGTTAAATTGAGAGATACCTAATTGCAAACACAGCATATGTAATAAATGAATCCTCCACACTCATTACAGGGTATTTGTGCTTCAGATGGTTTCACCGCAGGGAGGCAGCCCCCAGACCACCTTGCACCTTGCTCCAGTCATCAGCTAGTTCTACAGAAGGGAGAGACAGTCTGAGGAGGGTGCTATAACACAGGGGGTGTTTGGTTGGGAAAGGATTTAACCTGTCTCCTTATAAGAACCGTAAAGTTTCTAAGGAACTGAAATGTATGACTTGCATAGACCCTCCTCCACCTCTGTTGACAGCCTTCTCCAAAACATCAAATATGGAGGATTTTTTTTCCATTTTCTGACCCTGATTTTTCATATCATCAAAAAATAAGTTATAATAAACACAGAGGGAAGAGTGAGGTTGGAATGGCCCTAGGTCTACCACTCAAATTTCCCAGAAAAGGGTAACTAAAAGGTAACTAATAATTAACTAGTAATTAGCATAATTATCATATGCCAATGATAGTGAAAAGTATGAGCTAGGTAACATTGTTAGCACTTTATGCATATTAACTTATTTAATCCTCTCAATAACTTTCTGTTTTGTCTTCTTATTTAATCTGTTAAATTTATTGGAGTGACATTGGTTAATAAGATTATATAGGTTCCAAGTGGGCATTTGATTGACACATCATCTGTATGTTGCATATGTGTTTCCCACCCAAAGTCAAGTCTCCTTCAGTCCACCATACACTTGACCCCCTTTATTAATCCCAACCCCTTCCCTCTGGTGACCACCACATGTTGTTGCTGTCTATGAGTTTTTGTTTATTTTATTTTCATTTATTTGTTGCTTTCAGTTTTATATACTACATGTAAGTGAAATAATATAGTTCTTAACTTTTTCTGTTTGACTTATTTTGCTTTGCATGATATTCTCAAAGGTCATCCATGTTGTCTCAAATAGCAGTATTTCACTTTTTCTTATGGGTGAGTAGTATTCCATTGTGCATACAAGGTGGGCAAGGGTAGGTTTACAGTTGTGAGTATGCAAAATTCAGAGTTTACCCTTGTATTATTTTTATTAATTATTGTATTATTTTCCAAATAAACAACTATAAACCTACTTTCCCCACCCTGTATGTGTCACATCTTCTTTATCTCAATAAATTTGAATAGAAGAGGACACTAAGGCATGGAGTGATTGATAATATGCTTAAAGCCACAGAGCAGCCAATCCAGCAACTGAGATCTTGCCATCTGGTTCATGTCCCCAGCCTTTAATCACTATTCTACATCGCCATGCAAGAACCTTCTACCCTTCATCTTACTCTAGGTCAAAAATTCAAAAGTGTGACTCTTCGGAACTTTCTCACACTGGGCATTCTGTTTATCTGCATTGCAATGGGATATAGACAAGCATTTAAGGTCTTACGATAGTTCCCACTGAAGAACATATCAGCTCAATTACTTATCATTCAACACCAATTTCATGAAATGAACTATGGAAATGTTTAGGAACATTTTCAGACCATATCCTCCTATATATTTAAAGCTCATGAAAGTATATAAGAAAAAAACATGCACAATGCTGTGTAACCCAGTTGCTCACATTTCCTTTGAAAAGGGACTACCCCAGGTCTTTGGTGAATACCTCATGAGCTCTGGAGAAACTGATTTTCCTAGAAATGTCAGTTGAAAAGTAAATATTGGCTTCTAGAAATAGACCAAATACTCAGTGGTCCAAGGTAGCCTGTTCTGAAGTCAAAGTACCAGAAAAGAATTTCTCCTAGTGTGTCTGAATCATGCCTCATGTACTGATACTGTTTTAAATATTTTCTCCCTTAACTTTCTTATTTTCCTGTACACCTTGCTCTGATGGGAAATGTTCACATGCTTGCTTTTTAGTTCTTGCTGCATTTCATTCTGTTTGCAGAGAGAAAGCCGGTAAAGAGCCAGAAAACATTTTGCTTTAACATACCATCTGCAGCTACATCTGGACATTTGTGTTCCTTTGATCTGTAACAATACCAGCTGTGGGATAGAACTAAGGAATACAATGTAAAAGGTCATTTAGCCCTGAATCTTTTTCTCCAACTCTGAATGCAGAACACAAGTCGATTTAAGGGTTAGAACAAGGATTTACAGTTTTATTTTACCATAATTAACCACCCCAAATATTCTAAGGTGGGAAAAATTTTCTAAATATTTTCCTTTTTATTTTTGCCTTCCAAAAGCAAGTTGTAAGAAAACTAGCAACTAGTTGTTACATCAAAGTCTAAACCTCACTGTACAGTGGATGAAATTATAATATTTGGTATATGAAAACCATCATCAAAACCCACCCAAAATGTGAACAAACAGAGGCTATTTATTCAGAGGTTGCTCTAGCAAAGGATTCAGGGAATTGTGTGTAGCAGAGACTCAAAGTCAGGCAGGAAAGTGGAAAAACTTTATAGTAAATCTCGTGTCTGCTCTGATTGGAGACTGTTGGCATGGGGAAGCTGGGGGTGGGCTAATGAGAAGTGGGATATCCTAGGAAATTGGTTCGGGAGCATATTTGGCTTTATCTGGCTGTTCCTGAGTTGGACACAGATGGAAATGTGGAGAACGGGGTGCTGGCAGTCACTGACCAGATCCTAATCATTCTGGAACAATTGCTTCAGAGGTGGTGGGTCTGCAACTCCTATTAGCATATGTGATGTAGCCATTTTCTGTTTGTATAATCAGTGTCAGGAATCACACAACCTAGATATGTATCTTGACTCTGTTTCTTTTAAAGTGTGTGATCTTGGACAAGGTATTGCTCTTAGAGCCTTAGTTTTATCACATTTAAAATTTAAATAATAATTTATAGGGTCATTGTGAGGGCAAATAAAATTGGAAAATATCACCACTACATGCTTCAAACAATAATGAATCAATAAAAACTCTTATTGCTGTTATCATGCTAAAATGTCTTTTTAAAGCTCATTTGGAGCAGCTTCAGTAAGATGCTCCTTTTCAAGTTGCCGTATGTGAAAGCAGGGTGTTATTGTTTCTAAAACATTAGTAAAATCTGTGAATACTGATAATGTTACCTTCACATGCCACCACTATCCCCCACCCTCAACCTTTTCATAGCTTTTCTCTGAACCATGCAGATGTTAGGAATGAAAAAAAACACTCTTTCTTTAAGGAACTTGAATGAAATTCCTATGTGTGCTTTTTTTTAATAGGGAGAGACATTTTATTTTGATGCCTGAGTTGTAACATTAACATGTTTGGCCCTAATGAACTAAGGATTGGTTTAAATTTTCAATATGTTAAAAAGCAACATCTTTCTTAGACCATAAGCTACTTGAGATGATATCTTTCTAATTCTGTTTTGGTTCTTTGGCTTCTAGTAGTCTGGTCTACATTAGGTTATTTTATTAATCTCTCCACAGAGAGGCTTATAAATGTAAAGAACTCTACCTTGTCCTATAGCTAGAATTCAGTCTTCTGTGATTCACTAATGGCTGATTATGAAAGTTACAAAATATATGAGCAATGTCAAGTTATTTTTACACTATAAATATTCGTTCTTGCCATGGAAGCGGTGTGCCAGAATTACACTGACTTATCTGCAGCTCAAATACTCTTATACAATGTAAAATGAACCAAGGATCAAGTTCAAACAAATTATTTTTTTACACTCTTCTAACAGATTCTAGCATATTCTCCATTTTTCTAAGCTCTTGATTGTACTAATTTTTCTATAGAATATTATATTTCCCATGCAGGGACCTCTCTTCTTGAATCCTCCATACTCTGCCAATTCTAGACTCAAAAGGCCTAAGCCTGTGGCAGAGTTATCATCTTTGGATAATTCTCTCCTCACTGTTTCCTTAAGATGTATTCTTCGCTGCTTGTCTAGCATGCCTTCTTCCTTGGTCTGTATCCATAGGCAACTTATTGTAATAAAAAGAGGTAAACTGTCATGTCTGAAAATATTTTAATTTTGTCATTGCACTTGGTTGTGATCATTAAAGAATATAAGGATGAATTGAAATTTTAGGATGACAGTAATTTATCAACTAGAAGGCATACAAGCTTGTTGCTTTGGACATTGGATATTGCTAATGGAAAGTCTGATGGCAATTGATCCTTGTTTCTCCCCTCCCACATTCTCTTACCCTATGAAACATGGAGGCTGCTCTTTTCATAGTGTGGATTTTTACCTCATTTTATCTGGAGGGTCTTTTCAAACTGAACATGAGTTCTCTTTTTTAATTTTGAGAGATTTTCTTAATTATTTCTTTGATTAATTTGATCCTCCTCTGGTTTACTGTTCTTCTTCATTAAACTTAATTTTCAGTCACATTTTTGACTTGCTTGATTGATCACTAGACCCAAGGTTAGCAAACATTTTATGGAAAGTGGCAGGTAGTAAATATTTTAGCCTTTATTGGTGAATTGGCAACATTGAGGACATTGTATGATGCTTACATAATAAGAGAGAACATTCTGCTCTGCCCACTTCCTTTGCTTGTGATGGGCCCTATGATGTGGCTGGTATGCTTTGCACCAAGCAGCTACATGCTGGAGGCATTTCTTGGATGAAGAACAAAGAGCCACCATCCAGAGAGAGGACAATGTGATAGATGAGGCTGGGAAGGAGTGGGCCAGGAAGCCGCCCTGGTCAGCTTCATTCACTGCCTCAGTGATACCTGATGCAGGTGTACCCTTCTCTCCCTCAGGAGAGCCCACCTCTTTCAACTTGGGCAGCTGGCTGGAGATGAGGAAATTTCCTGCATCTCTGAGTCTCCAGCTGAGATTCCACTATTTGGTGTCTGGTCATTGCTAAGTGTAGAGTCTACCACATGCTGGGGGTGACCAGTCCATGGCTAGAGCATCGGTGTGCCTGCCAGCCAGGGAGGCAGGCAGCAGGAGCTGGGAGTGGAGCAGGAATAGCACAGGGAGACGCCCTGGCTGGGTTTCTCTGGCTCACAGTGCTAACTTTCTCGAGCAGTGTTCACAGGCAAACAGAAACCGCAGGCCAGATTTAAGCCGTGGGCCATCATTGCCAACCCCTGTGCTAGATGTTCATTTTCTTCCTCAGATCTACACTTTGTCTATTATGTTCTGGAAGGGCTTTTTTTTTTGTATTTATTTGTCCTTTATTCAGCTTTATATTTCCTTTTGCAACCACATTTCCAAGATTACTTTCTTACTCTGTATCTGTTATTTTTTCAGTGCCATCTTTTTTGAGATTTATGAGTTATCTATCTTCACAAATCTTTCTAAGAATAGTAGCTTTAGTGTGACTAGGAATATCAGATTAACAAAAAAGAAAGATAAATAAGTGAACACAATTTAGAAAATACAGAACAGTTAGTATTGTACGAGAAATAGTTATACTAAAAAAACGTGTTTATCTGAAATTAATTTCACAGGGCATCCTGTATTTTATTCAGCCATCCTTCTCTGACCCCTGAGATATTTCAGTTTTGTTTCTTCAATTTACTTTTTACCTTCAAGAAATTATTGAAATACTTTGTCCATGGAAAGCTCTCTCAGCTTGCCATTAGTTTTTGTGGGTTTGTGTTTTAATTTTTATCTTTTGCTATCTTTTAAATGAAATTTCAGGGTGAGAGAAAATAAATGTATGTAGGCTGACTTTGATGTTGAAATAGAAGTCCTGTCAAATAAACCCCAAGAAATACAGAATGTGACTATTCACATTGCAAATGGTTTTTAAATGTTTAAAACTTTCATGTTGTTTATAATTTTGATATCATCATGTGCTCAACATCTAACTCAATTAATATATTTAAATATCAGATTCTGTTTTCTTTTAGTTTTATTTTTCATATTTATCTAGAAAGAAAGAAGGCTTAGATGGCTTTCACCATAATAGCGATAGCACAGTGACTGAGGCCAAGTGACCCAGGACCCAGGTATCTCTCCAAACCAAATGGTAATATTACCAAAGTATCAGCAGTGACACTTCCACTGTCTTCACAAAACCAGCTCAATGATTGTGTCATCATGCAGGTCTTGGATTGTTTATAAACACATATAATTATTTATTTTATGATACAAACATTACAGTTATTCTGAAATTTAGATATCTTATTATTAATATCAAGAGGAAAGCTTGCGTCTTTCATGAAAAATATATTGCAATATAGTTATCCGTATTTGTACATGTGCACAATTAAGCCATGTGTAAAATATTTTTCATCCTATAAAACCACAGTTGGGTTAATTTCCAGATGATACTTCACACAATGGCATCTCAAATTTGAATTTGTGTTTTTAAGTTGAAAAAGAAAAAGGGCATTCTGTGACATTTGAAAACTGTCCTTGCACTCACAGTTAGCATAACTCTTGTTATTCCATTAGACAAAAAATTTCATAGAATACTAATCTCAGACAAAGTGACTTTGAGACTAAGATAAACAAGACAAAGCAAGACCACTTCATAATTTTGTCCTAGCACAGGCAGAAACAAGACCATTGTGTTCTTACAAAATACTAAGCACCTTCTCTCTTGGCCAAAATAAATAACATCCACTTATTTCCAACTGCAACTTTATCCTCTTTATAATCTCCTCTCCCTATAGATAAGATTTTGAGATGTCATAGAATTTTCCCTGCTTTGTGGCCACATCCAATACAGAACAAATCATATGTCTCTAGACCCTCCCCCAAGTCACAGACCAAAGCAAAACCCCTATGGTTGTTTTTCCCCTCACACCTTCTCACTGAGACAGCACGGTTTGCCGTGTATGCTCTTCTTCCCTGCACTGAGTAAGGGACTCCGCCTGCAGTGGTGTGTGTGTTCCTGGGGATCTTTGCCTAAAGCACTGTGACAATTGTTATTTGAAATGTCTTTAAAATATTACACTGTGTTTCAATATTCAAATAAAATTGTATTATTCATTGACCACCTATCATTTTTTGTGTGCTATTAAAGACAATAGGAATCACCAAATAGATTAGATCAAATTTCCAAAACTAATAATGTGTGGATCCAGGATAGGCTATGTTATCATGAAAACAAAGAAAATCCACAGTCTCGAGAGGTTAATAAAGTTTGCCTCTCTCATCCTATCTGTACTCCATGAATCGGCAAGGGCTTCTGTTCAGTGTTGTCATTTAGGGACAAGGGATGATGGAGACTCATTGTCGACACATGCTTGTATGGTTACTGAGGTGAGGAAAATAGGACTTTGTGAAATGTGCAGTGACTCTTAAATCTTCTTCCCAAATGTGACATTCCTCTCCAATCAAGATTACATGTCACAGTTGCACACTTAGTCTTACTTTCCTGAACAAGCGTGTCAAACACAAAAGCCTAGGTTGGAAACAACTTCCCCATTTGGGGGTTTTAACTAACAATGGATGACTAGATGTGACATTTAAAAAATTTTATGTACTTTTGCTCTAGGCTGAATTTTTACTACACTTATTTGACAATAATTGTTATTTGCATTTTATTTGATCTATTTCGCAAAGGCTTTTTCTCTTCTAATTGTAAATTGCTATATCTGGGGATTTTCTTCTTTTCCCTTTCAATATTATTTGAAAACTGTTTTATTTTCTGAATTTAAGTGTATCTGTTATTATCTTGTCAAAAGAATTCCATAATCAGCTATTTATGATGTTAACCTGCTGTTTTCCAATCTCTTCATCTAAAGCTAGAAGCTCCTCGTTACACTGTCTGTCTCTGAAGTTATAGGTGAGAGGTTGACCAAGTCTTTTGTAATTATCACTGATTATTGTCCTCTCATTCTCTAAAAGCTGTTGTCTCACTGTCCATCATTCATTGTAATGGCAACATTCCCTCTCTTGAACCAATTTATGTATCAATCAAGATAGAGCTGGTGACGCTTCTGGTAATGAATTGTCCAAAAATAGCAGTGGTTTAAATAAGCAAGTTTATTTCTCACTCCTTATCTTCACACATCAGCAAGGGGGCTTGATTCTCCTGATCATTTAGGTGCTTCAAAAATGAGAAAAAAATTAAGTTGAGAATACTGCGTGTTTGGTTTGCAGGCCAACGCTCAATTCACTGAGCCACACCAGCCAGGGCCAAGAATACTGGATTTTTGCTCAGGAGAAAAAAATGTCTTATTTCTGTTTACGTTTACTTGGCCAACCCAAGTTATGATGCTATAGCTTATGTAAAGTCGGTGAAGAAGTGGAAACCTACCATGTGTAAGAGGGGAAAGAATCAGAATAGTTAGTGAACAGCTGAAATGAATACTACAGTTGTAAAAAAAACTATTAATCATATTTCAAAAGTCAATCAATCAAAATCTCATTAATTTTAAGAAGGGAAGTTTCACATCTAGAAGCACATAATTATACATACATTTTTTAAATGAAGGGAAGCAACAAAATTAAGAGGGAAATTCAGAAATAATGTTTTTTTTAAATTCCAGCATCCTCTGAAATTTTACTGTTATCCTGATGTACTAGTGCAGATATTATCACACCGTTTTCTGTAAAGAGCCAGATAGTGAGTATTTCAGGCTTTGTAGGCCATGTGTGCAGCTTCTCTCCTAACTCTCACCTCTGCATTAAAATGCAGACCAGGAGCAGAGCTTCTGTGCATGAATGGGTGTGGCCATGTTCCAATGCAGCTATTTAGAAAAACAGATGGCATGTCAGATTTGCCCCGAGGGCAGTATTTTGCTGACCTCTGTGATAAGAATCCACATGCATGCACATGCTTTGATAAATGAGGTGTCCTGTAATAGCCAAACAGAGAACAATGGACTCTTTGAACTCTGAATGCTGGTGAGACTTTTCCTGTTGCTTTCATTGCACTACTGAAGAAAAAATAATATGTAATTTTATAAGATGTGAAATTTTTGGCAAGTAAAAGTGGGTATACATCATTTTTGTACTCCCTCTTGAAGATGTTATTAGTCTAATCATGAACTTCAAACTTAAATTACTTCTGTGGTGAAGGAAGTATGGTATTACTATGCTATGCAAATAATACCCAGGAAAACACATTTTGAGCATGCAATGTAATAAGAGAAGACAAAAAACCAGGTTTATAGATTTTCTAATGAATCTCTGGAGATAACTTCCTTTTCCGCATAATCTCTTCCTGCAAATGATAGACATCTAGGTGAAAAATCTCTTTGCTGGCAAAGGTGTTCCTTCAGAGTGAAAATCCATAAACTAAATTATGGTCTTTTACAAATGTAAAAAATTCATTCTGCTCTGCATTATAGAGAACAGATGTCTACATGTCCATGGAAAAGAGAGAAGATTGAAGTATTTAGACATTTGCGGGAATCTAATTTAGCTGTCTCTGTTCTCAGAATCAATTGCAGTGGCTGGAGAAATTGGGCAGTGAGGCATATTTGTTATAAAGAATGCCAAAATGATCAAATTAGGTGTGCATTGATTTTTTTAGAATCATGTCTAATTATGCAGTACTTCTCCCTGATAGAACTTTGACTTGGGGATATAAGTAATAAAGAGTGATGCCTGTTTTAATTATTTATTTGGGCCATTCTAGACTAGGAATAAAATCAGATGGCTTGGGAAATCAGAAGGCAATACAGTAAACCATGAAATAATTGTTTCAGCATTGGCACTTTCGAGTATAGTGGAACAGTCTGAAAGCTTATGATCAGGAGTTCACCCAAGAAAATTTTGTGTTTGTACAGAAGACACAGAGGAATGTGTGTGGTAGTATTTTCCATATTAGCAAAAAGTCAGTAACTAAATGTCCATAAATAGCAGAATAACTAAGTAAATAATATATTTATATAAGAAAACAGTAGTGATAAATACAATTGTTACGTTAGTATGAACTAAAATAGAAATTATTTTATGCTAAAATGTAACTCATACAATACTTATGATATCATTAATTTATATTTTGTAAGCATGCAAAATTAAAATACTGCTTTCAGGTGAAAATATAGGTGGAAACTATAAAGGAAAGGAAGGAAATGATTGACACAGAAGTTAGGATACTGCTTAACACTGAAGGTAGGTAGGTAAGGGAATGAGTTTGGGAAGAATAATATAGAGAACATCTAAAGAATATATTTTTCTATGTCTTTACCTATTTAAGAACCATGTGGGTGTTTTTAAAGTTACCATTTTACAGAGGTGTTTATGGTCTTTAATGTATATTTCACAATTAAGAAATAAAAATAGCTTCTGACACTCTAAACAGTTTATGTATTAGAGATGACAGTTCTCACATAAATTAATATCAAGGCACATGAGATATGTGAATCTTGTCATCTTCACCAGCTGTCCACTCCACGCACACGCACAGCACAAATGTGCCAAACCGACATTTTTATTGTCACGTCCTACAGGCAATTTTTGACAATTAACAAAATGCATCAATTTCCTCTGTCACAAGACCAAACATAAGCAATCAATTGACCTGATTAAAATTACATTTTCTCTAGCTAAAGTAATTTGTTCCTCTCTATAAGCCCAAGGGAATAAAGAGTAAATCTTATGCTATAAAACTAGTGAGGTGGGCATATGTGTAAAATTTATGGATTCTAGCTTAGAAACTGTGTTAAGCTTGAGGGAGGCTTGGATTGACTTAGAAACAGTAGAATAGTCAGAAACAGACAATCTGAACAAGCCAAACCCCCTGAGAAGCAGAGGAAAAGGGGATATGACTCTATTTATTCACTTGAAAGCACTTAGTTGTATATCTCTATTACATTCCAGGAAATGTGCTAATTTCAGTGAAATAGATAGTTAAGGATGAAGATCTTGCCAGGGTTAAGAATTAGAATGCAGGGCTATTTCCCCCAAAAAATTAACCCTAGAGAAATTATGGAAGGAAACATGGAAAACAGAAAATGACATTCACCACCAACAGAAGCCCTTCAGGGAGAGAAAGCTCTTTTGAACTGGGGATTGAATGCTCCAGCCTGGTGTGGAAGATTGCTCAGTAGACATTGAGAGCACAAATAGTGGAAAATGTATTTAAGTTTAGCTATGTCAATATGCTATAAGATATTTTTCCTCTTCTACTTTACTTCAGAAATATGCTCAATCACTCACATTTTGGGGCAAATCTTGAAGAGATGTGGAGTTTGGATACACAGTTAAGGCTGAGTATCCTTTACTTTGCCATGAACAACTAGGGAAGTTCAAGCTAAGGAGACTTTCTTTTCCCAGATACTGAATCTCTTTAATGGTTTAGAAGAAGGGAGTGTATTGAAAGCAGAAACATCAGAATATATAGATTAACTGTTAAAAATAAGCATAAAAATAGACACAATATGATATTAAAAGAGGTAGAAAAATATTCCATAGAACAGGATGAAACAAAAAATGAGTGAGGCAGTAATACTGAAGAGTGTCTAATAGTAGGAATGATTAACAGAGTAGAGAAAGGAACACTTGTAACTGAATTAGTAGTAACATGTCAGACTGAGGAACCATTCCAGAAAGAAGCGAGGGAATAAAATAATATTGAAAACCTAAAAGAAAAGATAACAATGTTCCCAGAAAGTAAAAAATTATCTTTTAAAGGCACAGGCAGAGATATTTTAAGCAATACAATGTAAATTTCCCAGAGTTAAAAAATGAAAGACTTCAATGGTAAAGGGGCCATAAAGGGGTCAAAAGAGAGAGCGATAAAGACATTATGAAAGACAGCCAAGTAGAAAAGGCAGAACTGAAAAGTACAGTACTTTTAATAAAACTAACAAAATGGACAAAACCAAAGGATCAGTGAAATTAAAGGCAGATAAAAAAAATACACACTGCCTGCAAAAATAAATAAATGCACACATAAATAAAATAACAAGCATCCGTGCTCATGGGACAGTGTCAACGAGGAACTATATCTATAATTGGAATCCACAAAGAAAAAGAAGAAAAAGTGAGCCCAAAGAAATATTTAAAGAAACAAAACAATGTCTAAAACTTTCTAAAATTAGGTAAAAAAAAAAAAAACATACATAAAAACCCATGGTATTCTGCAAAACTTAAGCAGCATAAATAAAAGAATACAACACCTAAACATATTATAGGCTAATTTCTGAAAAGGGGGAGAGAAAAAGGGAGAGGGAGAGATGTACCTGAAAAACATCTGGAGTAAAAAAGACACATCACATACAAAAGAACAGGGTGAAAATGAAGGCTGTCTTCTCATCAGGAACAGTGGAAGCTGGATGACAATGGAAAGGTATCTTTAAAAGGGGTGAAAGGCATAAAAATCTGTCAAAAAGAATTTATATGTAGAGAAAAATATCTTTTAAAATTGAAGCCCCAATAAAGACATTTTCAGATAAATGAAAGGTAAAAGCTGCTACTAGCTGACTTGCACTATAAGAAATGATTTATGAAGATTTTCAGGAAGAATAAAAATGACAAAAAATGGAAAATAGAATCTTGAGGATTGACAGAAAAGCACTGAGAATGGTAAATATGTGGGTAAGCACAAAAGACTATCATCCAAAAAAGAGACAATTAGCTTTTTGCTGCAAAGTATATACTGTAACAGCCCCCAAAACTTGAGAAGACTAAATAGAATTATATTAGTTTAAGATTTATATATTTTATAGAGTCTGGTACAATATTAACTCTGAGAAGCCTCTTCTGACTTAGGAATTAATATTGTAATTATAGACTAATCACTAAGAAATAATGCAATGAATGAGTATAGTTAAAGATAAACTGATGAATTAAGGTGAAATACTTAATTAATACTAATATTCAGTTATCCCAAACCAAGTCAGGGAAAGAAGAAGAGAAGAACAGAAGTCAGAGAGACAAGCAGAAATAAATAGCAAAGTAGACAAGAACATTTATATCAACAAGTAATTAAAATGTAAGTGTGCCAAATATTCTAATTAAAAGGCAGAAATTACCAGACTACATAAGAGAGATCCAACTCTCTCCTCTCTCTCCTAAGAAACACATAGTTTGATATAAAATCAAAGATAGAATGAAAAATAGAAGGATGTATATCATATAAAATATAACTTCTATGTCTATGTTAATAACAGCAAAGCAGGTCAATATATGTCTTTCCAAAGATAAAAGGGACAATTTTCAATTCATTAGAAAAGTAACCACACACATGTATGCATTTAATAAGAGAGATTTAAAATAATTAGGAAAACAACATAAATAGAAAATTATACAAACACACAAAGATAATGGGAGATTTTAACTGCTGTATCTGTTAGGTTTTCCAGGAATCAGAGACTGAGATGGAATTAGACGTGCAAAGGTTTATTGGGGAGTATCAACTGTAAAATGAAAATACTGCTTCTCCAGCAGTATCTGGCAAAAGGAGATATTAAACTGTGATGCAGACCTGTCTTTCCAGGCAAACAGGAATTCCAGAGCAAAGAATTCCTAATATTAGAGGACTCTCATATTAGAAAGAACAACTAGGGTAGACCCTTTTATTTACATTCTTGTTTGGCCTTTGCCTGGTCTGCCTTGAAGAGTATGATCTTTACAGTGCTGCGGCAGGCCTGGAAGAATTAACATCTGGCTACAGCCAGTGAAACATGTTCCTCACAGCTGGGCAGTGTCCTTTTTTGAAAGAGTTTTGAGAAGCACATCTTTTTGTCTGTCACAACAGCTCAATCACAGTATATGTAGGACAGTTAAACCAAACAAATCAGTAAGGGGAATAGAATATTTCCACTATACTATCAACACATGGCGCATGTACAGATAAATGATACATTGAGGAATGAATAAGGCTAATGTATTGCAAATAGTAAACTATCACAGGGCGTGCTCTACCGATTGTATAGAATAAAATTAGAAATCAATAACAGAAAGATATCAAAAAAATTCTGAAATACTTTCAAATTAAACACTACATTTCCAATTAACCCGTGATTCAAAATAAAAAAAGAAAACATTCTGAACTAAATTATAATAAAAGTATAACATATAACATTTAGCATATGAACTAAAGCAATTACTACTGGAAAATGCTTGGCCTAATGACAGTATTAGAAAATAGGAGTGTTCTAAATTAAGTATCTAAGTTTTCACCTTAAGAGTTTATAAATAGATGAGCTAATTAAATAAATGAAATGTAGAAAGGAAATAAAATAACAGCAGAAAAAATAAAACTGGAAATAGAAAAACAAAAACCTGTCAAAATTTGATTCTTTAATAAGATAAATAAAATGGATAAAATTCTAGCAATGTCAATTACCAATATCAGGAATAAAATAAAAAACATCCCTATAGCTACCACAAACATTTTAATGAATAAATATTATGAGCTACTTTTTGCTGATGAATTCAACCTGTTGAAATGAGCAATTGTTTAATAAAATACATTATTAAAACTAACAAAGAATATGTAAAAATATGAATAAATCTGTTAAAGACATTGAATTCATTAAAAACCTTTCAGAGAAAACTCCAGGTACATATGGTCTTATTGGTGAATTTTTTATTATTAAAGAATAAATAATTCCAGTAATATACAAACTCTTTCAGAAAATAGGAGGCACACTTCCCAACTGGTTTTATAAGGCCAACATAACCCGGGTAGCCAAAATTGTACAATAAAGTAAAATTATAGATCAACATTTCTCATGGCAGAGCATAAAAAGCTTCAATAAAATATTAAATTGAATCCAGCAAAATATAAGTGGTAAATCACAATAGAGCAGCTACGGTTTATCTTAGAAATGTAAGGTGCTTCAATAATCAAAAATCAGTCAATAAACTTCCACTACTTAATGAAGTAAAAGAAATCATCATCTCAAATGTGTTAACTGAAAGCATGTGACAGAATCTAGTAGTCATTCATCACAAAAATATTCAGTGAAGTAGGAATAAGAATCTTTCTCAATGTGATAAAAAGCATTTCTAATGCTTTGCTCCTAAAATTGGAGAAAGGTGAGGATGATGATGCTCACCACTTCTGTTCAGCATTGTACCAAAAGTCTTTTTGAGAGCAACAAGGCAGGAAAATGAATGAAAGACACAGATTGCATTTGTTTCCTTATTCACAGTTGACAGATTTGACTGTATAATAAGAAAACCCTAAAAATCTGTAAAACAACTTCTATATCTAATTGATGGATTTAGCAAGGTCATCAGACACTAGCTCATTAAACAAAGAAATTGTATTACTATTACTAGATGTAGTGTATTGAATAGGGCTCCTCCAAGATTCTTGCCACTTCAGACCTCAGAATGTGACCTTCTGTGGAACTAGAGTTGTTGCAGTTAAGGGAGTGATGAGATGCTGGTACTGGATTAGTTTGAGCTCAAAATCCAACGTTTAGTTGGTTTCCTTATAAGAAAATGAAGGTTAACAGAGAGATACACAAAGAGAATACCGTGAAAATGTGGAGGCAGACTCGAGTTATGCTACCATAAATCAAGGAACTTCAGTAGTCCAAGGAAACTCCAAAAGAAAGAATTTTTCTTTGAGCCTAGAGAGGGAGCCAGGTCTTGCTGACAGCTTGCTTTCTGACTTCCAGCCTCCAAAACTGAGATAATACATTCATACTGTTTTAACCCACCTGGTTTGTGGTACTTTAATATGTCAGCCATGGGAAACTAATACACAAGGAATAAAATTTGAAAGATAAAATAAACCACTATCTTTATGCTAGCATAAAAAATGTAAAATATTTAGAAATATATTTTGTGAATATGTGAAATTTCTACTTGGAAAACTGCATAAGTCATTACTAGGAGAAATTAAAGACAAGTAAATAGAGATGCATGTTTGTGGACTGGTGGACTGAATATTATTAAAATGTCATTTTGTTAATTGATCTGTAGATTCAACATGATCTCAACAAAAAATCCAAAGAGGCTTTTTAAAAAATATAAATTGGAAAATTGTTTCTAGAATTGATATAAAAGAAAAAACAAAGGAAGAAAATAGAAAATTTTATATAGAAAATTAAAAATTCTAATATTGGAGGGCTTATACTATACCATAAAACTTACCCAGTATGCTGTTAGTGTAAGGCTAGACAAAGGGATGAATGGAATAGAACAGGGTCCACAGAAATAGACCAACATGTATCCTGATGATTTACTTTTTCTACCTACATGCCAAAGCAACTTGAATAAGAAGGGTATATGGATGGAAAAATTCAACATAAGTAAAAATGAACCTTGATCCATTATCATATCACAAATAATATTTAATTCCATAAAAATAAGCACAAATTATATCTGGAACTTTTAGAAGAAAGGATAAGAAAATATCTTTGTGACCTTGACTAGGTAAATATATCTGCAAATGTAAAAAGCACTGTTTAGAAGAAGAAACAAGTATATTGGGCATAAATTCCTTCTATCTAACAGCATTGTTAAGAATACAAAAGTGCAAGTTATAGACTAGAGAAATATTTACAATATTTGTATCTGATGAAGTATTGCAAAATACATATCATATATATATATCCTTATCATATATATATATATATATATATCCTTCCCTTTAGATAAAGAAAACACACACACAATTATGAATATAAGACTTCTGGCTCCAAACCATGTGGAAAGGTCGTTAACATGTTTAGTCTTCATTAGGCATATAAATTAAATTTTAAAAATGAGAAATCACTTCACATGAAGAATAGTAAACTGTAAAAACTTGCATCACAAAATGTTGGCAAAGACATGGATTAATTGGAACTTTCAGTCTTTGCCAGTAGAAATATAAATTAGAACAACTGCTTTGCCAATAATTTTGGCTATTTTTTATAGTGTTAAATATATACCTACTCTGTGACCCAATTCTAAAATAAATTAAAATATATATCTGAAAAAAAAAAACAAAAAATGATTTGTTTAAGAAAGTTCAGAGATGCTATTTTTTTTAAACAATAGGCCTGAACTGGAAGCTGTCCATCAATCGGGACTGGACAAACAAACTGTGTATGTAATAAACTTGACAGTATACCTGAGTCTCAGGAGCCTAATAATGAGTGAACGCGGGCAAACAGAGAGTGCATGATGCATGATTTAGTATATGCGAAATTGTGGAGTATGCCATACTAATCTATGGAGATGGAGGTAAGAACTATGGGGAGAGGAATATTGCTTTTAAGGGGACTCAAAAACATAGTTATGGAAATCATGTATATATCTTGACTGGGGCGGTAGTAACATGGGTGTATACATGTGTCAATACTTATCAGATTGTGCACTTAACTCCAAACACACACACACACACACACACACACACACACACACACACACACAATCACGCTCTCAGTTTATTAGATGAGTCTCTGAGAGCCAATCCTGGCATCTCATTTCTATTTCCTCTCTCAGCAGTATTTTTTATGAAAGCTCAAATAAATTGAAATGCAAATCTGTTTCCAAGTGTACTGTATTAGTGGGTCTTATCTTTTTTTCTGATCTCATTGAAGTTTCACGCAGTTTATAGCCTTTTGGAGTGACTGATCCATAATTATGCCCCAAACTTCATGCATTTCAGTTGGCTGATGTTACTTATTTCTTAATCATTTAGGCCCAATGTGTAGAGCTCTTCACAAAGTTCCCTATTGTGTTCCGTTTACCGCATATCCACTTAGCCACAGGGCATACTGAACCCCATCTGTGTTTGGTTGTACTTCCTCTACTTCCAACCTCCCCTTCAGTTTCGGCTGATTAGTAATTCCAGCTAGTTCACAGTCACTTCCTTTCTCTAGATCATTTATGAAAATTAAAATCAGCAGAAGTCCAAGGACTAATTTCAGCAGGGTGCTCGGTTAGTGTGTTCTTAATACATGTTTGTCTATTAATAGGGATGTGAGGTAAAGGAAAATATCGGCTTGAGCAACTGTTGGTGGGAAGGAGAGGATTAGGTTCAAGAGTGGACGAAATGGTACATGTGCAGAATACATAGCAACTGAAAACCTGCTGTGGGAAGCCTAAGTGAAAAGGGGAGCTATTTGGGGAAGATAATTATTAGACTGGAACATTCAGGCACTTACAACTAGCAGGGGCAGTGTGATCACCCTGTGAGCAAGCATTTTATTAAAGACATGGGGAGTCAGGATGCCAGAGAGAAAACTGTATTAATGAGGTTATTAAGTAGATTTTAAGATGCTACTGAGGAGCTACAGAGCAGGTGCAATAGACAGCAGGACTGGTATGGTCCTGGATCAGTTTTTCTTGCAGCTCAGAGCAGAGATACCTAAGATCTGTAATACTTTCAGGAAGTGGGCTGTGCATTTGAAACTACCTCTCACATGGCTCTCCTCCCAAGTTATACAGGCATTCATACATGAAAGCTTGGCATGATTTATTAAAGTATATTGATGTTTGTGAAATACATTCAACCGTCCAAGAGAGAAGATAAAAGCCTTCCATATGTTACATCCATTTCCAAACAGCCAAACTGTGATTCCCCCTCTGAATACTTCTCAGATCATTCTCTCCTCATTAACCCCAACACCTTTCTTTAGAACCTACACATGTCTCATAATGAGCTACTTAAAAAATAAAAAGCCGGTCTTTTTTCATTCCTTATGAGTTATTTACTTCATAGAACTTTCAATGATGATGGAGGAAGGAAGGTAATGCTACAGTTTCTTCAACTTTTACTGCCTCCTGCTCCTTATTTAACACTAACAATAGGCAAAGTGCTTTATGTACATTATTTTTGATTTTCCTGGAAGTCACTCTGGATAATATTTTATTTTGCATTATAATTTGGGAAATAGTGCATTGAGTAACTTTACCAAAAACTACACATATCTAGTACATAGGATCATATATATTATTATTTCCTATTGCTAGTGTAATAAATAAGCATGAACTTAGTGACCAAAAACCATACCACATGGGTTATCTTATAGTTTGGAGGTTAGAAGTCCAAAATGCGTTTCAGTGAGCTAAACTCAAGAGGTTGGCTGGGCTTTTTCTGGAAGCTCTAAATGGGGAATCCATTTTATTGCTTTTTCAAGCCTGTAGAAATGGCCCCAATCCTTTGGTTCATGACCCCCTTCAATCTTCAAAGTCAGCAATGGCCAGTGAAGTCTTATATTGCATTTATTCCTACATAAACTCTTCTGAATCCTTCTTGTATATTGAAAGACTTTTGACATACACTGGGCCCTCTGCATAATACAGAATAATCACCTTAAGATCAACTAATTAGCTGCCTTCATTACCTCTTGCTATGTGACCCAGTATATTCACAGGTTCCCAGGATTATTAGAACATACGCATCTTTGGGGAACTATTATTGTGTCTATGGAAGATATAAACTGAGGTCTCTTAGCTTTTGCATTGCTAATTACTCCCCAAATTTAACAATACCATTCTAACATGAAAATATGATTGTGTGCTTCCAAAACATTAATGACTCCATATTTCCTTTAATATAAAGTATTAACTCCACATGTGACACCCTTCATTTGAACTCAACACATTTTCCTAGACCAGGATTTTTACACTCCCTGCCATGTTATTGTGTATTGCCACACTGACATGCTCACTTTTCACTAAATTCACTGTTTTTTATACCTTCATAAATGTGCACAATCTAATATGTACACCTGTTATATTCTCTGTCCCCTTTCCACTAAAAACTCCTATTAATTACTCAAGGATGGAACTTAAGTACCAATTCTTTTTTTTAAAGATTTTATTTTGTTTTATTTTCAAAGCTAGATGTGGTCAAATAAACATAGATGTTAGGAGGGAATTCTGGGAAGGTTCTTTCAAGGAATCTGTCTCAACTGAGAGGAACACCACTTTTACCTTCTGCTCTTTCTTTGTCATTAGACTGGCAACATGTAATAACCACAGTTTCAGCAGCCATTTTGACCTTGAGAACGGATGCCACATAGTAACATGGTGAAATAGGCTGTTATGTTAAAAAGCCAGATCCAAAATACTATAAAGCTAATGTAACAGATCAGGGAGAGCTATAGTAAACATGAAAAATTAAACCCTTGAGTGTTTAAAGCATGAAATTTTGATATTCTGCTACTTTCTGTCGAGTTCAGTCTATAATTTGCATAGGGGTAAAGTGAAACTAAAAAACCCCAAAATGTTAAATGCAACATTCATTTTTGTGTATATGCACAAGGTAAAAGAAAAAAGGCATGGCTGTAATGACAGTTTTCATTTACTACATAATGGTCACCTGGTTGTTTGACAAAATAAGAAGTGAAAATGAAAAAGACATTGATGAAAGTGGTGATATAGCAACATCGTGATACACAGGCTGTCATTTGATAAAATTGTGAATGTTTGGAAATGATCTTTTTCGGCTTTTAGAAAAATTCCATTATGAATGGTAACTTCTGTTTCTTAAATTGATTTTTGTTCAGTTACAGTTGTCCCTCATTTTTCCTCATTGCTCAGCCCTACCTTGTCCTCCCCCACTCCCACAGTCAACTCCCCCATTGTCAGTGCCCATGAGTCCTCTATTCACATTCCTTTGCTCGCCCCCTTCCCCTTCTTTCCCCTGTTATCCCCCTCCCCCACCCCCTCTGGTCACTGTCAGTTTGTTCTTCATTTCCATGTGTCTGGTTCTACTTTGCTCATGTGTTTGTTTTGTTGATTAGGTTTCACTTATAGGTGAGATGATATGGTACTTGTCTTTCACCATGTGGCTTTTTTCACTTAGCATAGTGCTCTCTAGTTCCATCTGTGTTGTCGTGAGGTGTAGGAGTTCTTGCTTTCTGCTGCATAGTATTCCACTATGTAAATGTACCACAGTTTTTTGATCCACTCATTTACTGATAACCTCTAATATATGGCTTCTTCTTAGTTATCCTATTCAAATCCTCTTGTTCCACATGCCTTCAAATGCTATGTCTTCTTTTATTCTTGACCTTTTCTCATTTAGTATACTGTTCAAAGTGTGAACTCCTCAGCTGATGGAATGTCAACTACTGAACTTCGGGGTTTATGGACAAGACCTAGACCTGAATGTCTAACTCTCTAATGAGTGTCCTTTAGGAATTTCAAAATCACCCTGGGTACAAAAATCTCATTTATTTCCACTTTTATTGTCTGTCCCAGCCTCTTCAATCTGCTTCTCCTGTAATAGCCTCTGTCCTTATCTAAACTAGAATCTTAATCTTCAAGTTTTTCTCTTCCATTCATGACTAATTAATCAGTAATTGCTACTGCAGAAGTGGAAGCTGGATTCTTTGCTTCCTCCCTATCTAATAATAGGCTTTTGAATTTGATTACTCATCACTGATGCAGCCTCATTACCAGCTTCCTGACACCTGTTTCTCCTCAGCATTCATTCTTCATTCATGACTCCTGGTACCACTATCAATTATATTTTCAAAAACAAAACAAATGCATTCAAATATAGTCATATTGATTGTCGCTTATTGCCTAAAAGCCAGTATTCAGATTCTTTGCCCTGTTATGAAAGGTTCATCACAATAGATCTTCAGTGATAGGTGCTGTGCTCCAGCCAGGCTGAGCTTCCTCAAATACATGATGTACATCATGTCCTTTCATGCTGTTTGGACCATTCTTTACCTAAAGATTTCTCTCTCTCTTTTTTCCATTTTCTTTGACCATTATACTATTTTTCATATTTCCAAATTCATATTAAAAGTTGCTTTCCCTGCAATGCCTTAATCAATTTTCCCAGAAACTTGTTTTTTTCTTATCTGTGTACCACAAACTGTAGAATAGCACTTATAATGCTATAGTGTATAGTTTCTGAACTACAAGTTTATGACTCAGTCGTCCATGATATTCTTGGTGAACTTGACATTCTTGAAAATGGGTATTTTTAAATTATTATTCCTCATATTTCCTTGAGATTTAAAAGAAGATGCTCAAATTATAGATGGAAAAATATTTCTTTTTTTTCTTTTTTCTACACAGGACAGAATAGATATGTGGTCAATCATTAGATTTATAAGACAAGCATTCAGCAAAGGTGTACAGGGATATAAATTATCCTTTAAAGCAGATTTTAAAATATTTTTCCTCCGAAAATTCATGAAGATATAATACAATTTTTGAATGGGCCTGTAGAAACTATTTATAGCCTTTATTGAAGCAAAATTCATTCAAGTTATTTTGGCTTAATGACTACATGACTAAGCCCACTGCTCTTAAAGCAAATACATTAAAGAAAATGGTAGCTTTGGTCAAATTTCCGTGATTATTATGACATTTCATTGTCCAGGGAATTTAAAATGGGTTTTTTCATCTAGTTTCAAAGTTTGAAGAGGCTGATCTGTGAGTGTTCCTTTTGTCTACACTGATCGTATTGCTCTTAAAAAGGGCCAGACTGCAGCTTTGAAGTCGAGAACTGATTTAGCTAGAAAAGGGGATAAGAGAAACAGCTTCTGTTGGGTTTTCACTTGTAGAACAACCTGACCTGATTTTGAAGCTGAATGAGTGCAAGGGAGGTCATTTTAAATGCCTGTTAATATCATTTGGATACCTAGGGGACTCCTCCTTTAAAAGTGGAACCAACAACAATAACAACAAAAATAATGGAACCAAGAGAAAATTCACAAAAGCCTAATTGTAATCATGCATAGTTATCTTTTACAGTCATACTGAGCATCTGAGACAAATTCTAAGACAAAGGAAGCCAGATTATTAATAAAGTCTTATGCCCCCTTCTCAAATCAGTTGGCTCCTGTATAAAATATAATGATTTTCTCGATAACAATCCATGCCATCAATTTTTCCTAAGGAATTGCAACACCAAAACAAAATTGAATAATAAATCAAAATGCGCTATAGTATTTTGCCATACATAGGTTATAGTTATGTTTCAGCTTGCTATTAATGACTTCGTTCAAGGAAACATCATTTTGCAAGTAGTTTGTCTTTTTTGTTGTAGAAGTTTCAGTTTTTAATGAATCATGTTTGTTAACATTTTCCTTGATGGTTTGTGCTTGTTGATTCAGCAGTAGGGATGTTTTCAGGTAGTTTCACCTTGAGGGGGGGATATGAGGTTTACACAGTCATGGAAGTAAATTAAAATCTAAAAGTATATACAGCATTCTTTTTAAAGTTTTTATTGAATTTACTGGGGTGACATTGGTTAATAAAATCATATTGGTTTCAAGTGTGCAATTCTATAATACATAATCTGTGATCAGACAAAAAGCTGTGGTACATTTACATAATGGAGTACTACTTCACCATCAAAAGAAGGAAACCTTACTTTTGTGACAGCATGGATGGACCTGGAGAGTATTATGCTCAGGGAAATAAGCCAGTCCAAGAACATCATATGATTTCACTTATATGTGGAACCTACTAAACACAATAACCAAACAAAATATCATATGATTTCACTTATATATAGAATCTAATGAATAAAATAAACCAACAAACAAAACAGCATATACAGCATTCTTGCTCTTGGACTTTAAATTAATGAAAACTTTTGCATTTTCAGGTGGCTTGTTGAATCAGTGTAAAGACATTAAATGTCACATACATCAAGTTTACTTTTGCCCCTGGCAGGTAAGGTTATCTAGATAGGAATTCCAGGAAAAAACAAAATAGAACTTTCTAGTGTGATTATTTTATAATATAATAGAAACAGTGACATTGTGTTTCCTTAATTTTTTGTCTTGCTTCTTTTTTGCTACCCAAGGTATAGGGCTTGTCTTGTGCATATAAAGGGGTAATAGGTCAGGGGTCAATATCAAAGATGCTAGGCCTGTGCAAACTGGCAGCAGTTCTTCTGCCTGGAACTTCACTGGAATCCCTTAAAGTGCTGAGCTTTGTGCCTGTGAAGAATGACAATAACTGGTCCAAGGGAAATACAGCTCCAAATTGGCCACCCAACAAAGAGTGCTGGCAAGGGGCTTACTGTTCTGTGGGGCTTTCCACTGGATCAAAGTACATCAGCACCTACTCGCTTTGAAACGGCACCACCGCCAGTGATACTCACAACCTTCTGAGTTCCTAAGGCCCACGACTCCTCCCCTTCAATTTTCCTAAATTTCTGTCATTATCTCCACCCTTCAGCTTTAGCACGTATCCCTTTAGTCTTCAATATTTATTTCGTCCTTTCTCCTTTAATTTTTTTTTTTTTGAGAAGTCTAGGTCACTTCATGACAAATATTTCCTACACATTCTTCCTTAATCTAATTTAATCTGCACTGCACGTAGCAAACATTTTCTTAAATTTGTGCATTTGATTGTCTCTCTTTAGAAGCATCTAAGACTAATACAAGACTTTTCCTGTCTTTTAAATTCCTGATATTTTTTAACCAGAATAGGGGGTGAATGAATCTAAATGAGTTTTAGAATATCCACATTTTCCTACATGTGAGACCAGCCTAATATTTTTCTTTGGAGTTACTGTGCTTGTTTGATTGTTTATTTTCTCTCAGGTAGATGTTAATATTAAAATTTATATTCATAATTTTAAAAAATCACCCATCTACCCAATTTCCCAAAACAAGCACAATCCTGACTTCTTCTCCATTTTTGCCCTCTATTCAATTAATCTATAATGTATTTATTCAATGTTAGTAATACTTTTAAAAAACAAAGCTAGCAATTGAGCAAATATGTCCCAGTGCCTTCCAGCAAGCTGAAATCTTATAAAAACTTCTCTCGAACATACATTTGACAAATGAATGCCTGGCTGTCATTACCCTATTTCATTGCTATTGTCCTTTTATCTTCCTGCTTTCAACTATCAGGAGGCGGTGACTGTCATCTGGTTTCAACAGGGCTTCAACTCAATAATCCAAAGGCGGGGAAAGAACATGTCAGTGAAAACAGCTTAAAAAAGCTCAGTTTGTATGGCTCAAAACAATGTTGTCCAGAGCAGGGATTTTCTGGGGGACTTCAGAAGTCTTTGTATCTGGTTATTCTTTAAGACGATAGTATTGACACATGAAAAACTCTGCATATCACATTTTATCCAGTGAATAGAACTTCCTCATGACAGAACTTATCTGTGATACTTTACACAGTGAAAGATTTTGAAGGCTCCTCCTCAGCCACGCTTTGGTGGGAGAGTTATTCACTGAAGTCACTGCAAAAAGCACCTTGGTTCCCTTTCTTGGTTCCCTTTGCTAGAGAAGCAGAGAGGAGGGAAAAGCATTATATAAGACATTGAAGTTGTTTAAAGTTTCCATTATTGAAATATTGAAAATTAAATGAACAATCTTAGAAGAAATTTTCAATGTCATTAAATATAAAAATCTAATGATCATTTCTGTGTATTATATACCTAAATAATTATTACAATATCATTTGACTCTTTGCATCTTTTGCATATTATATAGATATTTCTGTCAAAACATACAAAGCATGCAAAAAGACAAAAATAATATTTTTGTATTTTATTTAATCCTTATTGTATTTTTTACATTATCTTTTATCCCCCTTATATGCCTCCCAGCAATCACTACTGTTGTCCATGTCCATGAGTTGCCTTTCCTTTTCGTTCAATCCCACTACCCCCTAACCTCCCCCTGCATTAGCTGTCATCCTGCTCTCCATCTATGAGTCTGCCCCCAATTTCCATGTTAGTTCAGTTTGTTCATTAGATTCCACATATGAGTGAAATCATGGCATTTGTCTTCCTCTGACTGGCTTATTTTACATAGTATAATGTTCCCCAGGTCCATCCATACTACTGAAAAGAATAACATTTTCTTCTGTTTTATGGCCAAGTAGTACTCCACCATGTAATGTCCCATAGTTGTTTTATACACTCATCTATTGATGGATACTTGGGCTGCTTCCCTATTTTGGTGATTATAAATAGAGCTGCAATGAATAAAGGGGTGCTTATGTTCTTTCAAATAAGTGTTTTGGGATCCTTTGGATATATTCCCAGAAGTGGGATTGTTGTCTCAAAGGGCAGATCCATTTTTAACTTTTTGAGATATCTCCATCCTGCTTTCCACAGTGGTTACAACAATCTGCATTCCCACCAAGAGTACAAAAAGGTTCCCCTTTTCTCCACATCCTCTCCAGCACTTGTTGTTTTTTGATTTATTGATGCTAGCCATCCTGACAGGTGTGAGATGGTGTCTCCTTGTGGTTTTAATTTGCATTTCTCTGATGGTTAGTGTTATTGAGTATTTTTTCATATGTCTATGGCCATCTGTATGGCCATAGACACTTTTGGAGAAGTGTCTATTCAGGTTCTTTGCCCATTTTTTAATTGGGTTGTTTGTTTTTTTGGTGTTAAATTTTGTAAGTACTTTATAAATTTTGGATATTAACCCCTTATCAGATGGGTCAGTGAATATGTTCTATCATTCTATGAGTTGTCTTTTTATTTTAATAAAATTTATTAAGGCCTATAATACACATACAATATATTTGTTTTAACTTAGTTTGTGAGTTTTAACAGAAGTAGACACTTCTATTACCCCTAGCACAATCAGAATGTTGAATGTTTTCATCATCACAGAGAGTTTTTCTGTGACTTTTTGGGTCATTGTTCCTCAAACCCCACTTTCTACACTGTACCCCTATCACTGGCCTTCTAGCAGTCAATAATCTGGTTGTATCACTGCAGATTAATTCATTTCTAGCCTAACACACAAATGATATTTTACAGTATGGACTCTTAGCATAATGTGTTAGCACATTATATATGTATGTACGTAGCTTGTTACTTTCGATTGCTGAGTTTTATTTTTTCCATCTAAGTATATTTTATTGATTATGCTATTATAGTTGTCTCATTTTTCTCTCCCCTTTATCCCCCTCTACCCTGTACCCTCCTCCCACAAATATTTCCCCAATTAGGTTCATGTCCATGGGTCATACATATAAGTTCTTTGGCTTCTCCATTTCCTACATTATTCTCAACCCCTTCCCCCTTTCTATTTTATGCCTACCAATTATGCTTTTTATTCCCTGTACCTTTTCCCTCATTCTCCCCCTGCCCCCTCCTCCCTGATAACCCTCCATGTGATCTCCATTTCTGTGATTCTGTTCCTCTTTTAGTTGTTTGCTTTGTTTATGCTTGTTTTCTAGGTTCAGTTGTTGATAATTGTGAGTTTGTTGTCCTTTTACTGTTCATAGTTTTGCTCTTCTTTTTCTTAGATAAGTCCCTCTAACATTTTACATAATGAGGGCTTGGTGATGGTGAACTCTCTTAACGTTACCTTATTTGGGAAGCACTTTATCTGTCCTTCCATTCTAAATAATAGCCTTGCTGGATAGAGTAATCTTGGATGTAGGTTCTTGCTTCCATGACTTCGAATACTTCTTTCCAACCCCTTTTTGCCTGTAAGGTTTCTTTTGAGAAATCAGCTGACAGTCTCATGGGAACTCTTTTGTAAGTAACCCTCTCCTTTTCTCTTGCTGCTTTTAAGATTTTCTTTTTATCTTCGATCTTGGGTAATTTAATTATAATGGGTCTTGGTGTGCTCCTCCTTGGGCCCAAAATCTTTGGGACTTTCTGAGCTTCCTGGACTTTCTGGGAGTTCAGTTCCTTCTGCAGATTGGGAAAATTTTCCTTATTTTTCAAATAGGTTTTCAATTTCTTTCTCTTCCTCTACTCTTTCTGGCACCCCTATGATTTGGATGTTGGAATATTTAAAGCTGTCCCTATGATTCTTAAGTCTCTCCTCATTTTTTTTTTGTTTCTTCATTCTGTTCTGATTGAATGTTTCTTTTTTCCTTCTGCTTCAAATTGTTGGTTTGAGTCTAGGTTCCTTCCCTTCACTGTTGTTTCCTTGTATGTTTTTATTTTACTCTGCACAGCCTTAACTTCTTCCTCTATTTTGTGTTCATACTCAATCATTTCTGTGAGCATCCTAATTACCAGTGTTTTGAACTCTGCGTCTGACAGGCTGTCTATCTCCTCGTTGCTTAGGTTTTTTTTCTGGAGTTTTGATCTGTTCGTTCATTTGGGTAACATTTCTTTATCTTAGCATACCTGTTACATTGTAAGCGGTGGAGCCTTAGGTATTTGCCAGGGCTGGGCAACCCATGTAGCTGTGTTGTGGTGCTGTCTATGAAGGTGTCAGAGAGGGAACAATGCCCCTTGCTCAGTTCTCGCCCCACTTTAAGTACTTCCCCAGCTACCCGCAAGCAAATTGGGGTCTTCTGGTGTTGATTCTCAGGTGGGAGGTTTTGTCTACATTCTATGACCCTGTGGGTATCCCCAACAGACTCTCCTGTGAGGCCCAGAGTTTCTCCTGCCACCTCAAGGTTTTCACCTGCAGAGGTCTTGAGTCTTTATTCCCCTGTGCTGGAAACCTGAATTGTGGGGTCTGTCTCACTCCTCAGTTGCTCCTCTTGGCTTATCCACATATGAATGTGGGACCACTCCGTCCACCAGCTGCCACCTCACCCGCCTGGTCTGCCTTTTTGCTGCACATCCTCTCAGCCCCTCCTATCAGTCTAGATGAATGTTTATTCTTTAACTCCTTGGTTGTTGGACTTCCATATAGTTCAATCTTCTGGAAGTTCTGGTTGTTTTTTGTTTTTAAATTGGTTTTTGTCCTTTCATTGTGCGAGGAAGCAAAGCGTATCTACCTACACCTCTATCTTGGCTGGAAGTCTTCAACAATTGCTGAGTTTTATACCATTGTATGGTTATACTACAATTTGATCATCCAATCCCTAGTCCATGGCACTGGGTTGTTTCTAGTTTGGGGTCATTAGGAATACATGGTGCTGTGGTTGTTTACAATTTTCTATGACTATAGGTTTTTATTTTTCTTGAGAAGCACCTATGAGTTGAACTACAGTGTCACAAAGTGATTGTACTATTTCATATTTTGAACAGCATGAATGAGAATTCTAGTTGCTCCACTTTATTGACAATAGGGGCTTTTAGTCTTTTTCATTTTAGCCCTTATAGTAGTTGTGTAGTGGTTTTAACTTGCATTTTCCTAATCTTAATGATGTTGACCATCTTTTCATGTGTTTATTGGCTTACAGATATCTTTTTGGAAGTATGTATTGAAATATATTGACCAATTGCCATTCAGTAAAACGTACTTATTTTGCTACAGAGTTCAAGAAATTTTGGCAAAGGTATTCAGTTATATAATCAATACCAGAATTGGTATGTAGTTAGAATACTTGTATCACTGCACAAATGCCCTGGTAACATACCTTGGTTGTCTTTTTCACCAATTTGAATATATCCCCAATTCAAATATATATACATATATGTATCAGTCGTTCTGGTCCTTCACCTGATATAAGTGTTATAAAAGTGGCTTTTTAAGCCCTGGCTGGTGTAGCTCAGTGGATTGAGTGCAGGCCGTGAACCAAAGTATTGCAGGTTCAATTCCCAGTCAGAGCACATGCCTGGGTTGCAGGCCACAGCCCCCAGCAACCGCACATTTATGTTTCTCTCTCTCTCTCCCTCCCTTCCCTCTCTAAAAATAAATAAATAAAATCTTTAAAAAAATAGCATAAAAGAAAAAGAATTGTTTAAAAAAAGTGGCTTTTAAAGGGCAGAAATTTTAATTTTAACATTCACTTTAGTGTATTTTATTTTTTACAGTTTGTATTCTATTTAAGGATCTTTGCCTAACCCATATTTGCAAAAATAATATTTCCTTTCTAATACAACTTTAATAGTTTTAACTAAGTATGTTTTTATATGACGTAGAGTTTTTGTAGCGGGAGAAGTTTAACAGTAGTTAAAGATCAAAGTTTTGTTTCAATAAGATATTTAATCCAGTGGTCTTATTCTCAGTCCTAGAGGAAATTTTTCAGTGTTTTAGCATTAAGTAGATATTGGCTGTGTTTCTGTATGCCTTTTGTTATTCCTAGTTTTCTGAGACTTTTAAAAATCATAAATGGGTTTATAATTTTGACAAGTGCTTCCTCTGCTTCAGTTGAAATGATCATATCTATTTTCTTCTTTGTTTTGTTACTGTAGTAAATTAAATTGATTAGGTTTTCTTGTCAAACCAACCTTTTATTGCTAGGATAAATTCCAATTGGCTAGTTTCAATTTGCTCTTCATTTAACTAACAATATTTGAATCTATTTTCATGAGGAAACTGGCTTATAATTTTCTTTGCTTATGATGTCCTCATGCAGTTTTGGTATTGGGATAATGTTGGCCTAATTAAATAAGTTAGAAAATGTTGTCTCCTCTTTTTTCTGAAAGATTTTTTTGGTGGAATTTTGTTATCACTTCCTAAAATGTTTGATAGAATTTTCTAGTAAGTTCTTTGAGTTTGGGGTTAACTTTATGCATAGGTTTTTAACTGTAATTCAGTATCTTTAATATATAGGCCATTGAGTTTTGCATTTATTCTTGAATAAGTTTTAGTAATGGAGTTTTTCAAAAACTGTTTTTTTACTTTCATATAGGTTGTCAAATCATGATGAATTAGTTCATGTTTACTTAATGAAATTCCTGATGTGTTTGGGTTGAAGTAAATAATTTTGTTTTTTTTATTGTTTCCAATGTTCTTTGTTACTTTTGTTTTCTCCGTTCCTTTTAATTTTAATACCTCATTTTATTATTAAATTGTTTTTATTTTCTATTTATTATTTTATTATCTTTATAATTTATAATGATATTTCCCCTAATCTTGATATGGTCATTTTGATCATTTCTATTTTATTTTTCTATTCTAGATATATTTATCAATATTACTGCTTTTTCAAAAAGCAGCTTTTAGTTTTGTTTTTAATTTCCTTTCAATTTTAATGATTTCCACTTTTAATTTATTATTTTATTTCTTCTAATAACAAACATTTTATTTATTTTCTTTTCTAGCTTCATATGACAGATGTATTTCATTGATTTAGACTTTTAGGGTTATAAATTTCCCTAAATTTCTCAATATAAATAGCGTTATAAATTTCCCACTAAGCACTGTGTTAGTTTCATCTCATAAGTTTTGGTATTTTGTGTTTCAATATTGTTCAGTTCAGCGTATTTACTCATATCCCTTGCTATTTCTTCTTTAATCATGGGCTTTCTTAAAAGTGCTTTTTCTATCTTCAACTATTTAGGGATTTTCTAGGGGCTTTTTTGTTATAACTATTATTTAATTCTGTTTTTGTCTGCCTTTACTGATATTGTTTCACAAACCAGTATATGATATATCCTAGTGAATGTTTCATTTTGACCTTAAAGGAATGTGTATTCTGCTGTAGTGGAGTGTTGTGGTCTAAAAATGTTACTTATGTTAATTTGGTTGATAATGCTGTCGAGGTCCTGTGTTCTCTTACTCAATTTGTGTCTATTTTTAAAATTATTGAGAGTGGTATAAGATCTAATAATAATGACAGATTTATCAGTTTTTAGTTGCTAGTTTTGCTCATTTACACTGGCATACTACTTTTGAGGAAATACACATTTATAGTTATTTCTTTTTGATTAATAGATATTTTAACATTATAAAATGTCTCTTTATTCTTAGTTATATTTCTTTTCCTGAGATCTCCTTAGAATAATATTTATGACCATTCTAGCTTTCTCATGATTGTTTTCATAAACATTATTTCATATTCTTTTAATATTAACTTATTCATATCTTTTTATTTGTAGCATGTTTCCTGTAATGCTACATAGATGATCCTGTTTATTTAAAAAATAAAGTCTGTCAAATATTTTTTGTAGTATTTAGACTATTATATTTAATGTAACTATCAATGTATTGGGGTTCAAATCTACTATCTTGCTATTTGTCTTCTATGTATTTCATCTATTCCATGATTTTTGTATTTTGGGGTATTATTATATTTATTATTTGATTTTGACTTCATCTTTGGACTATTAGTACTACTCATTGTTTTATTTTTAGTGATTTTTACTTTTATATTGAAATATACTTGATACAATGTAAATTTAAGATGTGCTTTTAGTAATTTTTTCTAAGGCTTACAATAAATAGCTTTAAATACTGCAGAATTGTTATTAATAGTCTATATTTTGTAGGATAATAAACTTAGAGGACACTGAGAAAAAGTGAGCAAACACTCTTTCAGTACCCTCTGTCAGTTTTTGTGCTGTACGTCATCATATCTTCTACCACTGCATTTGTCATAAAGACATGTTGTCTTTGCTTTAAACAGTTATCTTGTAAGGAAATCACATGAGGGGAAATTCGTTTTCTGTTTTTTGAATACAACCTGTTTCTGAAACTCTCCATTCTTTGTACATGGCCAATTTCCCTCTGTATCATTTGCTGTTCACTTGAGCTCCTCCTAACATGTCCTCACTGCTGCAACACAGGTCTGCTAGTTCTCCTTCAGAAGATTTTCAGAAGATTAATAGGCCATTTTGAGAAGGTTTGTTGAATTTTTTATCACTTTAAAATATTGTTTTATTGACGTTCAGCTTGCTTTGTTCCCAGCAATAGTTTTCAGTCATTATATGTTTTTCTTTGCAAGTCATGTGCCCCTCTTCCTCTGCCTGTGTTTTAAATGTTCTCTTCATCAAGGTTTTGATCTGTTCTTTCTTAATGTTGTGTCATTTTACGGTGTTTATATTACTATAATAACACAATAAAAGCATTCCTACCATTTAAAAATATTTTACAGTATTATAGTATCACCTTGAATTCTTCAAAGAAAATTGATCTTTTACCCATACTGAGAACAATTATCTGTTACAATGGTCATTTCCTCAGGAAAGAGAGAGTCTAGCTGGAAAATAACTTTTCATTTTGAAGTCTACATATTTCTTTAACTACTTCAATTCTGATTAATGCCAACCACCAGGAGGATAACCTATGTTTTTCTTTGATTCCAAATTTATTATTATTTAAAATGTGTAGAATTTTTACTTTTAGGTTGGAAAAGAGAATAAACACTATTACATCAATACATGTATTTTCAATGGCTGAAAGAATTTTAAATCTGTGTGTGTATACCTTATTACTAGAATGATCTGATAAACCTCAAAGAACCGCTTTACATAAATGACAGTTTTAAAAGTAGTAGCTTATCATTATATATTGAATATTTCAATGATACCCATATTTCTTCTTTATGGTAATTCATGACACACACACACTATGTATCTACCAGCAATACTTTGGGTTTAATAGGTGGAAAATTGCCTCCTTCACAGCAGAGTAAAGAGGAAAAGCTGCCCTATGTATTAATGAATCATTCATCTTAATCAGCCCACTGAGTTGGAGAGAATTGGAGTCAACTGACTAAAGGTTGCGTATGTTGCCCTAGATGACAAGGAATTATATAGAATGGGAAAAGAATCCCAGTTCAGGAAGAAGAGTGTGAAAATTGCTATACGTATTACTTTCCTCCTGTTGTTATAACTTTTAGTGACTTAAAACAACACAAATGTATTCTCTCCCAGTTTTGGAGGCCAGAAGTCTTAACATCAGTTCCATGGTCTAAAGTCTAGGTGTTTACAAGGCTGTTTTTTCTGGAGGTTCTGAGGGGAGAAATTGCTTCTCCGCTTTTTCTAGCTCCTGGAGGACTCCTGCATTTCTGGGTTCATGACTTCTTCCTTCCATTACACCAATCTTTGTTCAGTTATTACATCTCCTTCACCCCCTCTGTAGTCATCTCTCTTTGCATCTCTTTAAAAAGGGATGTGTCATTACTTTTAGAAGCCCAGTCAGATAGATAATACATAATAATCTTCTAATTTTAAGATCCTTAATTTAATCATATATGCAAAATCCCTATCGCTATTGCCATGTAAAATAACATTCACAAATTCAAAGGTTTAGAACTTGGATATCTTTGCAGGCAATTATTCAGCCTACCACAATATAAGCTTTTTTGTCTAAATATTCTAGGACTTTGCTCCCAACAAAGTCTTTATACTATATACTTGATAGTAGTTAAAATAAGCATGATGCCAAAAACACTGTTTAAATTTGTGTTATCAATATTTAAAGAGTGGTTAAGCCATATTTTTCACAACATGATCTTAACCTATCAAAGTGGAATTGGCATTTATTGACATGTCTCTTTTTATGATGAACTCATTTTTCCATATTTCTGTGCCATTCCCAATAAAAACCAATATATTGGATTAAGAGAGCACCTTACTCCAGTGCAATCTTATCCTAATTTAACTAATTACATCTGCAAGGATCCTATTTCTGAATAATTAGATCACATTCTAAAATAATAGGGGTTAGGACTTCAATATAAAAATTTTGTGGAAGACAAAATTTAACCCATAACAGACTGTGAGGTGAAAAACCATGGACTTAAACCAGCCCTGGTCTTTTATAAATGACAGGATGAAGCTCAGACAAATTTAGGTTCCTTACAAAGATCACACAGTAAGAGATAAAGGTTTAGCTGATGTAGTAATTTGGGACTCCTACATCCCACTCCAGGGCTCTGTCCATATTATTTGAATTGATTCTGCTTTGGGTAATTAGGGATAGAAATCTGACATTTCTTGACTGATTTCAGCTGGGTATATACCCTAGAATATGCATGTTTTAAACAAGCAGCATACCCTGAGTTTAACATTTTCTGACAAGAATTTCAGCCCAAGAGAAAACTTATGAGATTGCTTCATAAAAAGAATGTTGGCAGCTCATCCCATCTCAACTGTAATTCCAAAGAAATTGCTCATCAATTTTATATGTGCCCTCATTTGTGCCAAACAACTTTATCATGTCAGAGGCGGCAACGATGATTAATTTACTTACAGAGCACTCAATAAGTCATCCCAGGAGGAACACACCTTTTTTATCATGTACAGTATTCCTAGAACGCACCTACCTCACTAAAATGTTCCTGGGTTAAGTGAAATCTCTACTATAAAAACAATTGAGCAGCTTAAAAGCATAATCCGCAGAGCTATCTTTGGAAATCATCAGGACATATAGCACAGAATTTAGATAATATAGATTTAAAATAATTTTCATGTGACTAGATATCAATTTGAAATGCTAAGTGACATCAACATTATTTAGATTTCTTCCATCATCACTCTTCTATCAATGACAGTTAGAAACCAAGAGACTTATTTATATAGCTGAGAGTCTGTGTTGGTTTATAATAAACAACACTCAGTAAGAAACTAGTTGATAATGTTCAGAACGATTTCAGTTGTTTTGCCTGCAACTATTAATTAGTTTCCATAAAAACAACATAGGCTTAAGGAAAATTAGAAACTTTTAGCTGGTGGTGAGACCAAGAAAGTATCTTCTGACCCTTTGAGGCGTTCTTTGCCCTCTTTATTAACTACAAGCAAAACTGGGAGCATGGAGAGGGGACAATGTCTTGTCATAGTCAGTCCCAGGGGGAACCAAGGATGCAATTCAATTTGGGATAATTGAAGTTTACTTTTTGTTTTTCCTCTAAGATAGCCATTTTTTTTTTTTTTTTACTGAACTGTGAAACTGGATTTAATTCCTTATCATTAAGTCAGATACCAGAAAATGTTAAAACCTGGCATGAATGCAGAACTTTTCATCATTATAGGTTTAAATTTAGTATAACCTCAGGATAAGCCATCTGAACACATGTACACCAGTTATTGCAAAAGCACTGCAGTGAATAATTTTACTTTCAGTTTTTGGGAAATGATAAAATTATATTCACAGGATAGCCTGCTAATTAAAAAATGAATACGTGTTACTTTCCAAATCAGAAAAATAAGGATTATTTTTACAGGTAAGTACAAATTTCTCTTAATATCATGAACCTTGAAGTGTTGAAAAGATTTGAGTACTTAACATCAAATTTTCATGAGACTTAATATAAAATACAGTATTTTTATTGAAAAGATATATAAGTCATACTTGCTGCTGAGGAATAATAATTTTACAAACCAAAAATTTTTAACTAAAAGAGATAGAGAATGTTTCCACACAAATACTCTTAAGTCAATTAAATATCATAAAAATAAATAGCATTTATTTAAAATAACACTTTACATTTTTGAAATACTTGAGATTACATTGAAATGTAGAAAGGCAAAACTTTCTCACCTACAGTTGGTTCATTTCCCATTCTTATTCTGTCCAAAACTAGAACTTTTCCTTTCTTTTTAAAAACTTTCATGGAAAACCAGTTAGATATGAATTCCAAACTGATAACTATTCTTGCCAATAATTAGCATTTGCAAAATATGTCCAGAGTGTTCATTGTCCTCTGAAACTTCATTTTCTGTTCTGTATTCTTTAGAAAACCTTTTTTTCACTGTCCTCCAAATTAGAAATAGCCAAGAAAGCTGTGGAATTATTTCGTAAAATAGCGTCTTTATATATACAGCTTGTATTCAACAGAAGTGAAAGTGTACATGCTATAGAACTGAAATGTGATTGAATAGTTTTCCCCAGATATTTTCTAAAAGATTTAGAACTGCAAAAGGACATAAATTTCACCCAGACTCAGATTTTTAAAGAATATGTAGAAGGCAATTTTTTTTTTTGCAAAACTCATAAATTCACAATTTCCCCTGATGGTCTTTGAGAAATGCAAATACAGCAGGTCCTCAGATAATATCGTCATTGTGTTATGACTTTGATGAGCTGCCTTAGGAACTTAACTCTTCCTTGTTGTCAACTAGCCTATGCTAAAATTGATTTCTTTACACATTGTTTTGCTTAATGTCACAAAACCTATCAAAAACATTAATTGAGGATTTACTGTACTAAACAGAAGAGGCAGAATAGATTTGTGGAGTGGGAAAACTTAGGGAATTTACTAAAAAATCATCCTAGTGTAACCTTGATTGAAAGTAGTCATACAAAAGAAGTTCAATTCCCTTAAGAACTGTCTAACCGGTTTCTCTCTCCCAATTTTGGGTGCTATATAACCCAAGATGTTTGTAGCCTAGAGATTTGAACTGCATGATTAATGTTCATTAGACGTTAAAGGGTCAGGATGAGTTATCTCTAGGGCTTTATGCTTACCTCATCCATCTAACCTTGCTTACAATCCAAAGGTTGTAGACCTGATGTCAGTGTAAGCCATCATTGCTGTAAGCAATTTGAGATACAATTAAAATTCCAGAAATATTCAATTTCTCATCAGCAAAATATAGTTCATTTTTTAAAAGGAAAATAATAGTAAGGAACATTTTTCCAAAGTAATTTCAGGAACCCTTATATTTTAGGAAATTTTTATATCTTTTAAAGTAAACCATAGCTACTTCTTTCAACATTAATATATAGATAAGCTTGCTGGAGAGCACCATTACTAAAACTCAGACATTCAGGTACATTGGTGTTTGGCAAGGTGGTCATAGAGTGTGCAAGGGAAGTGACAAGGAAAATAAGAAAAAATGGGATAAAAAAGAAGAAATTACTTTCTTTGATAAAAGATTCCTTTGAGTTTTGGCACTATAATATCAGATTGATAAGGTGATTTCTTAAGTTATGTTTTTATGTCACCCAGCCTTGGAGAAAGAGAAATTCAAAAGTGGACACCACCCTATGCAGTGGAAATTTTGGTAGTGTATTAATTTCATGTTCTTTTGATTTCATGAAACAAAATTCATGTGATGTAATAAAACTTAATAGAACAATTTATTTAAAGGTACGGGGAATGTCTTACTTAACCAAAATACAGAGATATAACTGGGCTTTCTTTTATTTTAACTATACTTACTTACTCAACGCTATATCCTGAAAATCAGTACCTCTCAGATCATAAGGGTATTTTTAAATGTTTTTATAGCTGCATAATTTTCTATTGTGTAATTTCCCTCACACTATCTGTAGCCAGTCTTTTATGGATAGGTATAAATATTTTTCTAATATTTGATTTTATATATATCATTGCAAATAACCTTGTGCATGTGTTATTTTATAGTAGGGAGTATATATTTAAGATGGATTTTTAAGAGTAGGAAAGGATAATGTATTAATTGTCAAATTCCCTCATATAGGTAGGGTCTAATTTTGCATTCTTACAGTGATAATTTAGATGATTGCTTTCACAGCTTTGCCAACAGAATGTTTTGTTTAGCTTTATTTTTTGCTATTTTAAAGAAAAATCATGTAAGTCTAATTTTAATTTTCAAATTTTGCTATGAGCAAATTTAAATGCCTTGGTATATGTTTAAGGAGTGTAAATCTTGTTTTGTGAACTGTTTCTTCATGTTTTGTGTTTCTGGGAGCCTATATTTCTATCAAAATTTTGGATTGTTTTTTGTTAGAAAATGGTACTTAGAAAACAAGATGTATACTTTGGCTGTACTTGTTGCTACTGGGTGTCATTGTTTCTACTCCCTTTCAAGGGACACGTTACTTTTAGTTCTGTAGTTCAATTTTCTCTATCACTTAAGAGTTAAACATGAGTTCTGATGGAGAGAGGAACAACTACATGGACTGCAGTTTATGCCCTACCGGCACCAGTCTCCATGGTCACGAGGTGATGCTCGCAGCCTAACAGGGTCCAAGCAACGCAGTTCAGGGACAGGAGAATTTTTCATTCGGGAGTTCCGGCCAAGATGGAGGCATAGGCAGTCGCATTGTGCTTCCTCGCGCAACCAAGACTGAAGACAACAAAGATTGAGAAACAATTAACAACCAGAACAGAGAGAAATTAATTGCACAGAATTCGGGCTCCAGTACATCCAGACCGGTAAGGAGTGGCGGAGTCGGGAGGCCTGCGAAGTGGGGTCGAGGGGTCCCGGCGGGAAGAAACGCTGGCTGGCAGGCGCGGGCGCACAGGGCGCAGATGGCAGCGGACGGACCGGTGGCGGACGCTGGGCGCGGAAGCGCGGAGGTGACTAGCAGACCCAGTGAGGGGCGCAGGGCAGCTGGCTGTCCGCAGCCACACGTTTGCACACAAACTAAGTGAAAACGGGCAGCGCCGCCGCATTTCAAAGCTTAAGAGCCCCGTCTGGGAACTGAGGCCGGGAGACTCTCCCAGCCTCTCAGGAGACTTCTCGGGGAAGCCCACAGAGTCCGAGAAAGTGCACAAGCCCACCCGCCCAGGAGCCAGCACAGCAAGGGCCCAGTTTGCTTGTGGGAGGCAGTGGAGGGGACGGAAGTCCTAGAGAGAGCGGAGCAGGTGCCATTGTTCCCTCTCAGACCCCGCCCCCACATACAACGTCACAACCCAGCGACTGGGGTGTCCCGCCCTGGTGAACACCTAAGGCTCTGCCGCCCTTACGAAACAGCTGCATCCAAACCAAAGGAAAATTAAAAAGATGACTCAAACATATTTGAAAGCCCCAGAACCAATTTTTTTAAGTGACCAAGAAATTGCCGAATTACCAGATGCACAGTTCAAAGCACTGTTGATCAGGAAGCTCACAGAATTGGTTGACTTTGGACATAAATTAGATGAACAAGTGCAGGCTACGATAAGAGAAATGAAGGAAAACGCACAGGGAACTGGTACTGATGGGAAGAAAACTGGGACTCAAATCAATGGAGTGGACCAGAAGGAAGAAAGGAACAACCAAACAGAAAAGAATGAAGAAACAAGAATTCAAAAAACTGAGGAGAGGCTTAGGGACCTCCAGGACACCTTTAAACGTTCCAACATCCGAATTATAGGGGTACCAAAAGGGGAAGAGGAAAAGCAACAAATTGAGAACTTAT
>PVIA01010208.1:0-53693 GCA_004024845.1 Tonatia bakeri
AAAAAAAAGAACTAGAAATTAAGAAAGGAAATATATATTGATTGAATTTTAAAAATATAATAATCAAAACTGAATTGTTCTCCTTGCTAGACAGAGACAGGTAGGTAGTAGGTAGGTAGATAGACAGATTGGTTTCAAAGACCTTATGAAACATGGAAGATAGATTGAGAAACTGTAACATTTTAATGAGTAGGAATTCTAGAAGACTAAACTGAAAGAATAATAGGGAAGCAATTTTTGAGGATAATGTATTGATAATTTCCCAGAATCAAACAAAAGAAAATCTGATGAATCATCATATCAGTATGATCCAAATAATAAGCAGAATAAATGCAAACAAAACCAAACTTGGACATACTAAAGTGGAATTGTAGAAGTCAAAAATAAAGAGAAAGTCTGGAAACTCCCAGAAAGAAAAGGCAATCTAAAGTGGAGTGACAATTATACTGACTGCAGATTTCTTAGTAGCAAAACTAGATGTCAGAAGTTAATGCAATAACAATGTAGAGAGGTAGTCATCTAAGACGTTAACATAAGGGGGGAAATGGGTGAGAAGTACATGAAAACTTTATTATCTTTGCAAATTTTTTGTAAGTTGAAAATAATCCCCCCAAAATTTTATTTTTTAAAAAACAAAGTACACGGGAAGGAAAAAATGTAAAGCTAGAATTATAGCCAACCAATCCATCTGTCAAAAACATTAAAATAATTATTAAAGGTTAAATTATCAGCAAGAGGTACACTGAACACAGAGAGAAGTTGTAGGATTACAAAAATAAAAATGGTAAGCCTAGAAATTGATTGATTTCATTTCTTCCTTTCTTCCCTCCTTCCTTCATGAATAATTCAGTCCAAAATCTGGGTGAATCCATACCACTTCTAGGTAGGTATCAGCGGGCTATGGAGAAGGAAGCAGCATCAGCTAAGCATGGAATTCTGAAGCTGCAGGGAAATGAGATCATGTAGGCAACCTAGTATGTGTCGTCCAAGATGAAGCAAAGGAAGAGGACATCCACACAGCAGAGAGGTGGGAGTGACGCAGCACAAAGTGTCAAAGCCCAAGTGGAGTAAAGAAAACAATCGGGGGGTGAGGGGAAGGAACAGTGGTGGTGGAAAGAGACTGTTTATAAGTAAATATATTGAGAATAATAAAAGCCAGGTTTTTCACTGTCAGAGAAGAGAGTTACATATAAAGGGAGTTACATATAAAGGGAAAAAGCTAGAGTGAACTCTACGATGGTTTGGAATTGGAAACATTGCTGTTAAGTCATGGTTTTCAATATGTGTGTAAGTATATGTGCACACAGCTCCTTCCAATGAGTGGGCCGAAGAGCATCAACACCCTAAAAGCAATAAGCATACACAGTGCCTAAATCTTGGTTTCTGAACACTATTCCTCGCTAAAAAGAACCCAGGCTTCTTGGAGAAGTGGCTACTTTCAGGGTTAGTGATGGGAAGCCTGCATCAAATACTGTGTTAGTCTAGAAATTAAGAAGTGCTTGTGTTTATAGAAATGTAAATTAGTAGATCCACTATGGGAAACAGTACACAGGTTCCTCAAAGAGTTAATAATACAACTACCATATGATCCAGCAATGCCACTTCTGGTTATATATCCAAAGAAAATGAAATCACTATCTCGAAGAGATATCTGCATTCCCATGTTCATGGCAGCACCATTCACAATAGCCAAGACATGGAAACAATGTAGATATCCACTGGCAGTTTAAGTGGGATAAAGAAAATGTGAGATATATATCTCATTTTATATATACTCGTATATACATATATAAAATGAAATATGTATATAATGAAATATTTTCAGCCATGGAAGAGAAGAAAATTCTGCTATTTGGGAAAACATGAATGAACCTTGAGGGCATTATGCAAAGTGAAATAAGCCAAACAGAGAAAGACAAATAATGTGGTCTCACTTAAATATGGAATCTTAAAAACTCAAGAAACAGAGAGTAAAATGGTGTTTGCCAAAGGCTGGGGGGTAAAGGAAATGGGAAAATGTAGGTCAAAGGATAAAAACTTTCAGGAAAAGAGGAAAAAGTTCTGAGTATCTAATGTACAGTATGATGACCTAGTTAATAACACTGTGCTGTTTGCTTAAAATCTGCTGTGAGAGTCAATGTTAAGTGTTCTCACCAAAAAATAAAAAAGGTAACCATATGCGGTGATAAATGTTTTAATTAGCTTGATTGTAGTAATTTCACAATGTATACATATATCAAATCATAACATTGTATACCTTAAACACATATAATTCTATTTATCAAATAAAGCTGGAAAATAACCAAAAAAAAAAAAGACAAAACTACCTGCAAAGAAATCTTAACCTTTGTCTATATATTTTACTCAAAAGGATAGGTATGATACTTTGGAAACAAGCATATTAATATAAATAAAAATATGCTTTTTATGTGAGAAAATATGAATGCAAATATAAAACCAAAGAATTTGAATAAAACTCAAAGCCTTAAAAAAGCATCTTCAAAATAATGGAGGGGAGAATAGTCTCTTCAACAAATGGTGCCAAGAGAACTGGATATCTGCATGAAAAAACACAGTGTTGCACCCCTACCTCACACTATACAAAAAAATTCACTGAAAATGAATCAAAGACCTACATATAAATGAAATATTACTCAACCATCAATAATAAAGTACTGATGCATGCTACAACATAGATAAATCTTAAAAACATAATGCTAACTGAAAGAAGCTGGACATAAAAGACCACATATTGAATGATTCCATTCATATGAAGTATCCAGAAGAGCCAAATTCATTGAGACATAAAGCAGATTTTTTTTATTGCCACAGGCTGCAAGGATGGGGGAAGGGGGAGCTAACGCTAAGTGAGTATAGGGCTTTCATTTGGGATGATGAAAAATTTCTAGAACTAGATAGTAATGATAGTTGTACAATATCATAAATGTGCTTAATGCCACTGAATGGCACACTTCAAAACAGGTTAAAATGGCCCTGGCTGGTGTAGCTCAGTGGATTGAGCACAGGCCTGCAAACCAAAACACTGCCAGTTCAAATCCCAGTCAGGGCACATGCCTGGGTTGAAGGCCGTGTCCCCAGTAGGGAGTGCACTAGAGGCAACCACACATTGATGTTTCATGCCCCCCTTTCTCCCTCCCTTCCCACTCTCTAAAAATAAATAAAATATTTTTAAAAAATGGTTAAAATGGTAACTTTTATGTTTTGTATATTTCACCATAATTAAAAAATTAAATAAGAAAAATAAAATGATAAGGACATGTCAAAAGGACATAGAATCCAGCTTGAAGCATCTGCCACTGGCCCATCTGGGATAATTTGAACATCAGAATAAGTAGTAACAGATTACACATCATTGAACAAAAACAGAAATCCATAAGTACTAACCAATGTGACTATGAATGGGGAAAGAAAAAACTTTTCTTGTAGTAAGATGCCAACTCATCTCTGTAGAAGGATTGATGGAAAATCACCATGTGGTAACCATCGTAGAAATAATTAACTCAGTCAAGAAGCATCAATGGATAATGGTAAGAGTTTGATAAGAAAACAATATATAGTCTCAAAGTACATTCTCACAAAATGCTTATTAATTACAAAAGGATAATGAATAGCTTTATAGTAGAAAAACCTGACAGATATCCCCTTTGTCAAATGATCCAAGTTAACATTACCAGTAATGGGACAAAAAAAATTATGTGCCACCTGATAGGATGCAATGAGAACACAGCATTTCTATTACCAATTAGGTATATGAACTTGACCAACTAACTCACCTCATTAGACTTCTGTCCCTCTATCTGAAAAAGGAAGGAAGTAAACTATACAATATCTAATTTCCATTCCAGTGCTAAATTCCTACTATTCTAATACTTATTGAACTAAGCTAAATATATGTCATCTGTTCAGAACTTGGCAAGGGGAGGTAGAAACACTTCTCTCAGTTTAAGTGGCATAAAGTGCACAAAAATACAGATACAGCAAAATTTATGAACTTGAGCTGATTTTGTCAGGAGTACTGGAAAAGTCAAAAATCAAGAGTTTTTAAAGCAATAATTCTTTTCAAGGACATACCTGAGTTCAGACTAGGGTAGAAGAACTATTAATGTAAATGAGTGCTTATATAAATAAGTGTTTTGAAGGGTTTTTCCCCTTAAGAAAACTGACCTTGCCTCCTCCCACTATGTGAACACCATCCAGGAGCCTGGCAAAGTCTCTGAGGTGTGGAGAAAGCTACAAGACCTTTAGCCATGTCACTCACACATTCCAATTATTTAGAGCATCCTCAATATAGGACAGAAATCTCTACTTTGGCAGAAGTTACTGCTTTCAGAGGGATCAGATGAATGTCATTTAGTTAAACAGGAGAGAATGGTTCTATAAAATAACTCAAGGCCTCACAGGGCAATTCAAATTATTAGGAGCCTCATAAATAAATGCAGTCACATCAATATTCAACTGGCAAACCACCAAAAAGTGAGGTCTAAACTGATATTATACCATTTGGCTTTAGCTATCAGCTTTTATGCAAACAGAAACACATTACTTGGTTAATTAGTCATCTTTTATGGTTGGGAGAACCAATTTGCTATAATCATTTTTACTAAATTTTGATTACCCCTTCAATATACAGAACCAACTTTGTAAGTTCAGACTATCAGAGTTACTAATGATTCTGGTAAAGAATGAGTTACTAGCTCATGGGGGGTTCTTTTATAATTTTTCTTCCTTCCTACACTGAAAACATGCACTATTTGTAGTACCCTTGAATGGGTTAGGCCTCTTTCCTCTCCTTCAGCCATACATCCAGTCAGTCCCAAAGTTCCGCCACCTCTTCCTCGTTGAATGTCTCTGGCATCCAATCCTCTCCTCCCACAGCCACTGCTCCAGGCCAAGCTCTCCTCACCCCACACTTGCTAACAAACAAAGCATCCACTATGCTTTGTCATGTCTTCCAAAACCTACTAATCAATCTGATGTGGGAACTTTCTCTATCTTTTATCACTGCAAATCTGACCTAAATTCTTTCTACTCGAGAGATTTGTTAACCAGGTTCATGAGACAGGGACAAGCCCTGAAGTAGTCTCCCACAGCTTCTCTTCACGCTCCCACTAGCCATTGCTTGTCACTACTTCGATACACACAGTCCTAACCCACCTAACTATACTGTTACCTGGCCCACATTCTTCTGTGCTCCATTCTTCCCTTAGAAATGAATCTGCCAAATTACTTACTAATTCAAATAACCCATATCTTCAGCATTTTCCCCACTAATAACTCCTGGGTCTCATTTGCTGTCACCCTCTCCTCTCCTAGCCCTCTAAACATAGAGTACTCAAGACTCAGACCTCAAATTTGTATTCTTTCTATTTTCATTCCATCCCTAGATAACCTCGGCTAGTCCCATAAATATCTTTATGCTGAAAACTCCCAAATTTATATCTCACCTCAAATATTCAATTTTATACTCACAATTTTTCCTGGGCAATCAAATACAGCATGTCCAAAAGCTGACTTCATTTTAGTAAATGGTCATCACCATCCATCTACTTACTCAAGTCAAAAACTTTGAATTCACCCTTTACTCCTTCATTCACTTACCTCTTAACATCCAACCCAAATATATATCAAAGATATCCCAAATTCAACCTCTAGGACCATCTCTATTGCTGCCACCCTAGTCCAGGTTATTAAATTAACATTTCTCATCTGGATCACACCATAGATTCCCAACTGGTAATGAGATCCTGTCATTCATTCAGACATTCATTCAGAATGACAGTTCTCACTGAAAAAGAAAAGATTAACTTAACATGATGTGCATTCAATGAAACCACATTGATGTTGGAAATGACTACCTTGTTTCTTCCTTTTCTTGTTCTTTCTCTGTACTTACCTCTTTCTATGTGTATCTCCCTCCCTTTTTCTAACTCCTTTCCTTCTCTCTCCCTCCTTTCAGTTTGCTCTTTCTCTATTCCTCTCCCTATTGTTTTACTAAATGTAAGATAGTGGGAAGATGCTAGGTGTTAAACTCAGAAGTAAAGGGTTTATTCCTGTGATCTGTCATGCTGAAGGTGGGTAATTATCACAAAGTCAATTTATATTTCTGGCCTTCAGTTGTCTCATCTATTAAATAAAGACATTATACTAGATAGCCTCTGAGGCCCCCTAAAGTTCTAGGAATCTATTCAAGGTATTTATTGAGTAAAGCACTATGTTCCTTATTCTTAAAAGTAGATAAATTCAATATTTTGTATTTCCCTGAGAGGAAAAAGCAAATTAGTATTTTTTTTTACATGGCCTTCAATTGATCCTTTTCTATCAGGGGTCAGTGGCTCTTAATAGAAAAAATACACCTCTCCCTTGGCATAGTTGAAATGTTCAATATCTCTATAGTTATTTCTGTCTTTGGGCCCTCCTCAGGAAAAGCAGTTTCCAAGAAGAGGCCAATAGGCCACTTAAAATGAAGGCTACCATGTTTTAGGCTCTTAATGTGTTCCAGGCTCTGTGCTGAGCCTTTTTTTTTTTTTTTTAATCCTCAAGACAAATCTACAGTAGGTATTATCACTCCTCTTTTACAAAAGAGGAAACAAAGATACAAATAAGTTTAGAAATTTGCCTAAGGGGCCCTGGCTGGTGTGGCTCAGTGGACTAGGTGCTGGCCTACAAATCTAAGGGATCCCTGGTTCAACTCCCAGTCAAGGCATGTGCCTGGGTTGCAGACCAGGTCCCCAGTTGGGGGCATGTGAGAGTCAACCACTCATTGATATTTCTCTGCCTGTCTTTCTCTCTCCCTTCCCTCTCTCTAAAAATAAATAAATAAAATCTTTTTTTAAAAAAAGAAATTTGCCTAAGGGTACACAGTGAATGTGTGGTAGAGCCAAAATTTGGACCCAGTTCTTACTTAAAAGCTCCTGCTCCAAAAGGTTATACTACAGTACCTCCCTCCTGAGATGCTATAGCCCAGCAGTCTCTCACAAGTCTCTATCTCCTCTTGGACTGAGAAAACCTGTGGGCTCTGATGTCTTAGAAACCACTCCGTACCCACTACCTGACCCATCAATGTCAACTGTACTACAAGGGCTTTAAGAGCAGAGGCTAGTGATTTTTCATTGGTACTGGTAGAAACCATGTGGACACTCAGTAAACGCTCTTGACTGAGAATGGCAAGCAACTTATACAACTGGGACTTTTTATTTAATGCAAATTCTGGTGATACAAAGTAAAGGTTAGGATGAAGGAGAGATTGTGCTAGGACTAGAGATATGACCAGGCTTCCCATAAAGTCTAATTTCCATGACCTCATTATCATTTGCAGAAAATAGAGAGAGCTATTGATAACCCTAGAGAATTACTTTAGAAAATGGCTGAAAATTGTTTTAATTAAGACTCTAGGTATTTAAGTGAAATATCAGGTCAGCACATTCATGGAAGAATTTTTTTTAAATGTTTCAGAAGGTCTTCAGAAGTAGAATTTAATTTGCATGATCATCTCCTGAGTAACATCAGAACAGAATCAACTCTCAAGGAGTCTTTTGTACCTGAGGAATTTATGAGTTTCCCTGCCTCTCACCCCCATCTCTAAGAGAACTGTATTGGGGTAGATAGAAAACCCTAAGTACCTTTCTAGGTCACTGGTTTGGTGCCAATTAAAAGGGAAAATTTTGTAGCATTGTGTGGTGCCATTCAAATATCTTCAACCCATCCTTGGAACTGGTTGTCTGAATTTCCTTAAAACAAAGAGTTGAGAAGGACAGAAATATCCAGACTATTCTTTGGCATGTTATTCACTTAGAGAACTGTAACACTGGTGACAAAACAGCATCAAGGCCATCAAGGTGCTTGACAGGAACTCCCAATGGAGGCCAACCAGCACCCAAACAAAGATCAGCACTGGCAATCACAGAACTGATGTTTGAGAAGTTGGAAGTCTCCATGCCGAACATGTGTATTAACCAGGACCAGGCCAAGGAAAGGGAGGACTTGGCAAGTGGAAGAGAAAGGGAAAGGTTGAGGTCCCATTGATTCTCCCTGGTAAGTGCTCAAGGTCAAAACTATTTGTGGCCATCACCTTCACCTTGATTTTTTAAGCCTGTCCCCTCAAACTGATATGACCTAAAAAAGAGAGTTAGTAACATTGCAAAATAACAATATTATACTACAGATGAAATATTAATTCTGGATATTTCTCCCTTTTCTTATACTTCCTTGGTTAAAACATTTTTCTAGCCTATCTATGAGATGGCACCAATTCAGCCTGTTTCTGATGTATTTTATCTAGTCAACTGCAACACATAACAAAAATTTTAAAACTTGACCAAGAAACAATGACAACAGACATAAAATTCAGGTAAACAAACATAGTTTTTTTTTCTTTACTCAAGAGAGGTAATATTATTGACACTACCCACCAAAAAAACATTAAGCACTTTATCCATCCCTCAGAACTCTCATTTTTTCTGCCTTCTTTTCAAAACAAATTTTTAAATTCCAATTTTCTTGAAAGTTTATTAAGACATGACATTCTAAGCAACCACTAAGAAGTGTAAAATGGTGAGTATAATAGCTGTGATTAACTCTGTTTATATACTAGACAGACTTACATTTCACTATAAATACCCCACATAAAAATCTCTGAAAGAGAGCCACTTATACTGAAAGGTTTATCTATATGGCATTTGTCAAAGAAAAAAATATGCTGCAGCTTCTATTTGGAAAATTTCCTGGGATAATGCAAGATCATACATCTACCAAAGGGGGAAAAAATGAGGAGGAGCCTTGAGCTAAAATGATAAAGTGTTTGTACTCTAAGCTGTGGGCCTCTCTCTGCTTCTGCACCCCGAACCTACCATAAAAAAACACAGAGCACACACATGCGAGAAAATACTGGTTCCCACCATCTTACTTCCAACACTAGCACTGGTCACTGAGAGAACATCAGTGGAAACAGAAAATTTCCCTATCACGTGTGCCTGGCTATGGAAAAATCCATTTTGTTCCTAATCTTATAGCTCAAAATGAAATTACAATTTGAAATAAAAAATCTTACTTGCCCTTACAACTCTTATTTGGAATGTGTTACATTCATTTTGTTCTTCCTTCACAACTTGTCGCTTACCATTAATCTTAGTTTTTAGGGGGAGAAAAGCAAAATTTTTCAGTGGTCCTGTTTGCTTTCCTGTCTTTTTGCCCCCAAGGCTCTTGATTACAGATGTAGGCATCAATAAAATTTAGCAGACAATTTTGTATACATATTGCGATACTAGTTATGACTTCTGTGATTTGGTCCTTTGGGGGCCCTAGAAGTCCTGCTAATGCAATCTTGAAAATCAGTCCTTTTGATTAAAGTTTTTCTGAAAAAGACATCCATACATACAGTCAGACGGAATAAGACTATTAATCATTAGTACAGCCCTACCAATGGTTTATAGCCAGCATCTGTTGTGATAGGTTATAGCTTCTATTTTGATTGGTCAGTGACCAAGCCATCTCAGCTGCTAAATATTTTTTAACATTCTAAATACAAGTCAAAGAAACTCTTTATCATATTCACTATCAAATTTTTAAGAATAGAATATACCTACTAAATAACTGAGTTCATTAGATAAGGATCTAATGAACATCACTCCACTACATTAAAAATAAACAGCAGTTTTTTTATATATCCCTCCAGCTACCATCAAACCTTCCAAGCAAAGCTCTGGGCAAGACTTATCTACACCTACTACCTTTACCACCTCACCTTCAATATATTCTTCCAACCCTATTCCTCCCCATCGAATCTTGTCTCCCACTAGCATCTACTCTGATTGCTCCCCACAAAGTGTTCTTGGGGAAGTCACCAACTATCTCAGTTGCCTACTCAGAGGACTCCATTCTGTCTTTATCTCAACTGATTTCTCTGCAGCATTTCACACTATTGACCACTTCCTTCTTCTTGAAACTCTCTCCTCCCATGGCTATTATAATATTCTCTCTTGATTTTTCTCTTATCTTTCTTTCTCAACCTTATTACCTTCCCCTTACAAAGGGTTTTTTAACCTTTGTTGGATCATCATCCTTTTGAGAATCTGGTGAAAATTCAGGGCTCTCTCCACAGGAAAAAAAAATGCACCTATACACATCACACAAAATTCTATATTCAATGTCAGGGGATATCTCTACAGACATCCTAAGAATCCATAAATCCAAGATGTCGCAGAGAAACATGTGAGTTGGATGAGAGGTGAGTGTGTCTGGAATGAGAATTTGTTCCAGAAAAAAAAAGGAAAGTTTCCTTACCTCACACATTACACAAAACTATATATCAGAGTCATTAAAGGGGCAAATAATTTTTTTTAACTACAGAGTATTAGAGAAAATATTTTTATAAACCTGGGGCAAGCATAAAATTATTAAGCCATAAAGATAAGTACTGACAGATTCAACTACATAAACTTCTGGACAAAATAAAACACCATGAATAAAGGAAAAAGACAAATGTCAAGGTGTGTAAAATATGTGAAATATATAAAATCCTAGTAATACATATACAGATAATACATAAGTGACTGTAATCAATAAAATAACACAATAGGAAAAAGTGTGCAATGGACAAAAACAGACATTTTACCAAAAAACAAATGAAAATTGCCAATTAGTATAGTGAAAAAATGTTCATCTTCAACTAATGAAGGAGATATAAATTAAAACAACTAAGTCATTCTTCATCTACCATCGGCAAACATGACTGTGTTGAGATCACTCAAGGCTGGACAGGTTCACAGGATTTGAGCAGATGGTATAGTCACAGAGCTGTTGGGATGCCTAACGTGCCTTTATTCGCAGGTGGGCGAGCCGCGCACGCTGCAAGCTGTGTGTCCCCCTGCATGTCTCTGTATCACACTGCATGTCACCTTTCCCCCAGCATGGCTCCCAGTGGTGAGCCTCTACCCCCTTAAATACTAGATGGAAGCAAAGCCAGCAGGATACCCACAGATATTATGCAACAGAGCTTCATACTATGGATGCAAGCCCGCTCAAGGCTATGGGAACAGTTTATCTGACCCAGTCTCAAGGCTATGAAGACACTGCTTTTATCGGGCCCATTCTCAAGGTTATAGGAAACTTCTTCCCTTAGTTGCCCAGACATCTGGGTAAGGAAGCCAGACTACTTCCATTTACCCTACAATGACCAAGGTTGACAATGCCCAGAGTTGTCAAGGATACCAGGAAAATGGATACCCTCATACACTGGTGGTGACAATGAAAATCAGCACTGTTTGGGGAGGCAATTTGGCAACATTTGTCAGTATTATAAATAACCATACAGTTCCACCCAGAAATTCCAGTGGTAAATCTCTGTTCCAGAGAAATGTTGGTACCTCTATACAAAGAAGTATAAATAAGAATATTTATCACAGTATTGTTTATCATAAAGAAGCCTAATGTCCACCTAAAGGAGAGCCATACTACAATATAAGAGAATGCAGTTCATCTATTTTTACTCTATGAGACATATTGCTAAATGACAAGACAATGTGTATGTATGCAATATCATCCCATTTACTTTTCTTTTAAAAACCTATATACTTGAATACATGCACAAACTTGGGTGAGAAAAGTTTCACCAAACATATATACCAAACAATATATTACCTCTGGGTTATATATATGGGTTACCTCTGGGGAGGGAAGTAAACTTTAGGAGGGATAAGAAGATACAATGTTTGCCTTTTATTTTATATTCTTCTATATTTTTTAAATATTTTACAACTAGGATAAATGGAAGTGGGACAAATTTTTAAGAGACTATTCCATCATATTTCCCAAGAACCTCATGCTTTCAGACCTCTGAAATGCCTCACAGTTTTTGCTTAATTTCTACTGTTCACTAACATTTCATTTAATCCACAAATTGTGTGCACTGTCCTAGTCCACACCAGACCTGGTGGGTTCCTCTGGGTGGTTGTCACAGCCTTGTCTCATGGAGGTAGGAAGCAGCACTACTCACCAACTACAAAGTCATGGCAGCATCATATAGAAATAGGAGGGAGACTTCCGGCCAAGATGATGGTGTAGGCAGACATGACCCATCTCTTTGCACAACCACATCAAAATTACAACTACAGTATAGAACAACCATCACTCAGAACCTTCAGAAATCAAGTTGAATGAAAGTCTGACAACTATGGAATTAAAGAAACTACATCCATCCATAAATGCTAGAAGGGGTGCAGATGCAGAACAGGCTGGTCCCACACCCTTGTGTGGTGGATAAAACCTTAGGAGGGATAACCCAGGAGCAAAGAGTGCCAGCCCCACACCAGGCCCCCAGCCCAAGGTTCCAGCGCCAAGAAGATAAGTCCCAACAACTTCTGACTGCAAAAACAAGCAGGAATTGAGTCTGTGGAAGAAATTGCTAGAGCCCCAAGCATTTCCTTTTAAAAAACCCACACACAGACTCACCTACTCAGACTCACTCCCTCTAAGCTCCAGCACTGGGGTAGAAGCTTGAAGGGCACCAGTGGTACACTGGGAGAGGCTGAAGTGTCTGACATCAAGAAAAGCAGAAGCCATTGTCCCTTTTCTGAGCCCTCCCCTTGCAGAGCTATGGAGCAGGCAAGGTTGTACCATATCTAAGACTCCATCAACCTAGCTGTTTAAGCCACCTTGGAGATCTCCAGAGACTCCACCCACCCAACTTATGGCCAACCCAAGCTGCTTTTCCATATGAATGGCTGGTCTTGGCTCATGCTTCACAACTTCCTAAATCCTACTGAACAAGCAACAGCTGGCCTCTGTGAGTCCCAGGCCCAGCACTAGCAGCAGCCAGGTTAGATTCACAGCTTCAGGAATCTCCAAGTCCAGCACAAGTAGCAGCCATCTCAGAATGCTTTATAGCTCAGGCACAGTGGCCCAGGGCAAAATGCAGGAGGAACTTGAACTTACTCTGCAATACCTGGGAAACCATAGGGCTAGCACACCCAGTGGGCAGCTAGAGACCATGTCAGAGCATCACCAACCTGTACCTGCACAGCTGATACTCCACAGAGGGTAGAAGTTGGTGGTCAGGGGTCACAGCCAAACCTTGCAGCTGATTGGCCTGGGTAAATCCCTCCCATTGATCTGCCAACAGACACCAAGGCTCAACTACAAGAGGAGCATGTACTCAGCTCACGTGGAGGGTTAGTCTCAAACACCCAGCTTGTGTGATAGGAAGGCTGTGCCACAGGACAGGACAACTACTACATTAGGCTACACTACCAAGGCACAGAGTCAAAGCAGTTTCTATGTTTCTAATACATAAAAACAAACACAAGGAGGCTGTGAAGATGAGGAGACAAAGAAATATGGCCCAAATGAAAGAACAGATCAAAACTCCAGAAAAAGAGCTAAACAAAATGGAGAAAAGCAATCTATCAGATGCAGAGTTCAAAATACTGGTTATAAGGATGCTCAAGGAACTTAGTGAGGACTTCAACAGCATAAAAAAAGATCCAATCAAAAACAAAGAATACACTAATGGAAAAAAAGAACAATTTACAGAGAAACAACAGTAGAGTGGATGAAGCCAAGAATCAAATCAACAATTTGGAACATAAGGAATAAAAAAACCACTGATCAAAACAACAAGAAGAAAAAAAAATTCAAAAAAAATGAAGACAGTATAAGTTGCCTCTGGGACAACTACAAGCATTCAACATTTACATTATAGGGGTCTCAATAGGAAAAGAGTAGGAGTAAGAAATTGGAAATCTATTTGAAAAAATGATAAAAGAAAACTTCCCTAATTTAGTAAAGGAAACAGACATGCAAGTCCAGGAAGCACAGAGAGTCCCAGTCAAGATGGATGCCAAGAGGCCCACTCCAAGACACATTCTAATTAAAATGCCAAAGGTTAAAGATAAAGAGAGAATCTTAAAAGCAGCAAGAGAAAAGCAGATAGTTACCTACAGGAGAGTTCCCATAAGACTGTCAGCTGATTTCTCAAAAATAACTTTGCAGGCTAGAATGGATTGACAAGACATATTCAAAGTCATGAAAAGCAGGGACCTACAGCCAAGATTGCTCTATCCAGCAAAGCTATCATTTAAAATTGAAGGGCAGATAAAGAGCTTCCCAGACAAGAAAAAATTAAAGAAATCCATCATCACCAAACCTTTATTACATGAAATGTTAAAGGGACTTATTTGAGAAAAAGAAGATCAAAACTAGTAACAATAAAATGGCAAAAATAAATATCTATCAACAACTGAATCTAAAAAATAAACTAAACAAACAGGAAGAACAGAGACAGAATCACGGATACAGAGAGCATTTTCATGGTTGCCAGATGGGAATTGGGTGTGGGGAAATGGGTGAAGAGGTAAGGAGATTAAGAAGGACAAAGAGGTAGTTACTGAATAGCCATGGGGATGTAAAGGACAGTATAGGAAATGGAGTAGCCAAAGAACTTATACACATGACCCAGGGACATGAACAAAGATGGGGGATTGCTAGAAGGAGGGGGCCGTGCTAGGTGGAGGGGGGCTAAGGGGAAAAAATCGGGACAACTGTAATAGCATACATAATTAATATAATATAATTTTTAAAAAACAGGAGACATTGACCCTCTGTTCTGTTTATGCCATTTATTTTTGTTCTCTTTGAGGATTTTTGCAGAGGTAACCATGATTCTGAATAAATGGGTAGTGTTCACTGACAGGTTTATATTCAGTTGTAAGTTAAATGACATTGCTTTCAGAAGTTATGTGTGGGCTGTGAAATATGTAAGTTGGGAATGTTCTCACAACCAAATGGGAAATAGAAATTATAAAATAAACCAAATTGCTTCTAGTAGAGATCACTGCAGTAATCTGCCATTAATTCCTCTGCATCCCAGAAATAAGCTATTAATTTCCCCTCTGGATTTCCTCAGGATTATCAGATTCTAATCCAAGAGAGTTCTTTCCCTCCCACCTCCAATTACCAGCATTGGGTTTGTGATTCTGGAGAGACATTTTACGGACAATGCTTTAAATGCCAAAATAAATGTCATTCTCCTGTTAAGACTGTAGCCTCTTAATACATTTTTTAATGTACTTTGATAGATAGATACATAGATACATAGATAGATCTTCCTTATCTACTTTTCAAATAGCCATAATTCCCCAAATATTCACTCTTCTACTGGGAAAATCTGACTTCAATCTTCATTTTCTAAAACTTAGTGTATTTCATAAAAACAGAAAGTATTGCAATAATATATGTGGGGGTTATGTCTTGGCATTAGGGGTAATGTCAGTGTTTAGCATCTCCATTTATGAGGAGAAAACATAGATATGGAAAGTCTTAAGTTCATGAAATTTATACAAAATTTGAACCTGGAAATACTACAAGGTTCATTTTCTCCCTTTCCTACTTACAAAACTGGTGCCCCGCCCCCTGCCATGACTCAAGCATAGCCCCACAGTAGTCACCCAAGACAGCCCACAGGCTCAAGCCTGCATCGTCCCTGCAAAGATGCTCAGGTGTTCTCCGAAGCATCTGCTGGGTGCAGCAAAGTACTGCTGATGGTGCAGGCAAGAAAGAACAGAGAACTCTAAGGCTTTCACCTCTCTTTCCCCTCCTGGGCCTGAGGCTTTGCAGGGCAGGACCTTGGAGGCAGTGCATTAATGTCAAGATAAACAGAAATGTCCCTTTCTCCACACAATGCCAACTGTATGATCAGTTTTCCTAATCTACCCCCTAAACATAGCTAACCTGTGCACTGCTGAGAGGCACCTGTGAGGAAGAGGACCCTCTGAGTGCATATCATGTTTACCCAGGTGTTCAGGCTACAGAGTGATTCCTGTGAATCGGGGTCCATTTTGCATAGTGCAGCTCTATGCATGCCTCATTTAAATAGGCCACTCTGTGCAGTATGTGTTACTGTAAGTAATGTGCCAACACATCACAGATTTTAATGCACCTAGAAAGCAAATTACTGTCAATAACAAGTTATATGACATTCCTGACCAAACTAGTTGGGTATTCATCTGAAGACCAACAAACTCACCTCCATGAACCGTGACGGAATGGGGAAAGCATCAAACAATTATATAGACATTCTTTAATTAAGGGTTGGGAAATAACTATATTGGAATCCTTTCCTTATCATGGATAACCTGTAAAAGGTCTGGAGAGGTCATTTAGTGTAGCTCCTGCCTCAGCCTGCTGCAGACTCCAGGGATCCATTAGCACAGTCCAACAGAAAGGAAAAAGACATATACCAAGAAAATGCGTGTCTTTTTGCAAAATTGACAGCTACATTTTTCCTAGGGCTACTCCACTGGAAGTAGAACAAGATGTCAAGAATAAGTTAGGAGGAGAAGTTTTAAGAAAACAGTCCTAGGGATATGTAAGCAAGTTGGCTGTGACATGAATAAATGAAGCCGGGAAAACAGAAAAGTAACACTGGATCAGCTCAATCGCCCCTCACCTGGCCAGCACAGGCTGCTTCAGCTGCTTTCACTGCTTCCAATACAGTGGCTGGCAGCTGAAGGAGGAAACAAGGTTTTGAAACTATTTTTCTATTTCCACAATTCTAATTATACATAATCCACATTCCCTAGATGGCTTAAACATTAATAGGCTGAAGCTATGCTCTAGTATAACCCTGGATTAATTATGTTCTTTGCGTTGAAAAGAACAGAAATAATTTCACTTAGGCTACCTCAAGTAATGAGGGTTTGTTGTTCAGTTACACAGGGTAATATGTGTGGCTTCTCTTTTCTCTACCTATCCACCTCCACTCTCACCATCCCCCAAGCCCAAACCAGCTGGCTGCTCTCCATATTTCTCGGTTCAAATTCCACAAAGAGTCTTTTTACCAGTGTAATTACTTAACTCCCAGTGGTCAGAACTGTTCCTGTCAGGCTACCCTACAAGCTACTCACCTGCCTATGAACTGACTGCCCTCCAGTCAGGTGTGTCCCTCTAGTCCAATCAGGAGATGAGCATCTCACAAGGTGCAGGTTAGGACAGCTTCCTTTAGCATGGGGCTGCGGACAAAGGCAGCTTTCCTTAGAAAAGAATGGGTCGGTGTCTCAAGCACATGTCTATACCAAACTGCCACAAAATACTTAAGTAGAAATAAACCATTGATCTGGAGGCAATAATCTTTGTGGGAGCAGGACCAGTTTGTGTGCCTACGACCTTGCACAGGGTCTCTGTGCTGAGAGGAGCCCACATGTCACTTAATGCTCCACTGTGGCCATCTGGACATGCTCAATAATTTTCAAACAAACAGCTGTATTATTTTATTTTTCCTGGCATCTTGGAAATTCTATAGTTGTTCCTGTACATAAGATTGTATTATATTATAAAAAGTGAAGGGAGTTTCATAGAATCAAGTAATTTTGGACCAAGGATTCTTCTGAAATCATTTACTCCAAGTACTCATTTGATAAATAAGAAAACTGAGGTCACAGAAAGGATATTTGCCTTAGTCGAGATCCCACAGTGAGTACTGGTGATGTCAGACCACTCTGCGTCCAATCTTCTCATTCCTCCTTGTGCCAGGGCTCCTAGCAGAGAGGACTGCCTGACACTTGGTCTATTTTGCTAAAATATTTGATAAGCTACTTAGAAATTTCATAAAATGAGGCTGATATAAAAACACAAACGTCCATCTTCCCTTGTTCAGTCTTACAGCTTTTTTCTTCACCTATGACCTTCTCAGAACAAATTTCACTGACCATCCACAGAATCTAAAACAAAAGCAGGGTAGAAGAATGGAGGCTGATAGAATCTCTAGAGAGGATCATTCAGTAATCAATATCCAAATTACAATATTCACACCTCAAAACCACAATTCCATTTCTACATATAGTCTCACATATGTACAAATATTATTGCGTGTCCAATACTATTCATTGTTGTGTTGCTTGTAATAGCAAAAAATTGGAAACAGCTTAAATATAATCATCAAGAGAAATAAAAGATGATACTACACTCATGCAACAGAATATAACTCTTAGGAAAAAAAGAAGTCGACATGCATCCACTAAGATGGAACACATTCCAACACATCATTTTACGAAAAAGTGAAGTACAAAACAGTATACAGTATGTGTCTATCTGTGGGTGGAAGATACTTCATTATATATCCTATAATTATGTACACATGTGTTAGAGTGGGATTTGCATATGCAAAGAACTTGTCTGGAAGTATATGCAAGAAAGGGTAACTGCCTCAGATAAAGGGACATGGGGATTCAAGAATAAGAATGTGGGGGGATTTTTATTTTATGTCCTCTGTTCCCTTAAAATTCATACTATGGGCACATATTATGTTTTTAAAACTAATTGGTTACATTAAATGAGTGTCTGAAACGGGACCTCATGACACTGCACCACATTCACAATAAAGAAAACACTGTTGCCATCATTTTTACAAGGCTTTTGCTGGGACCTTATATTGAACTTATAGACAAAGGAAATTAAATTAAACTAAAAAACAAATTCTCTCTCTTTCCCCTCTTCTCTACATCAGAAGAAAAATTTGAAAAGTTTTCAAAACATGCAAAGTCCATCATTTGTGTAGTCATTGGCACAGCCACGTGGCACAACGGAGAAAACAAGGTATGTTCCCAACCCTTCCTCTGGAAACTCACCAATGTCATCTCCAAAGTGTCCTTCAGACAATATCCACTTATGCTTTTCCAGTGCCCCTACCACCAGTGTCCCTGATCACTTTCACCAGAGTTTTATTTTGAACCAAAAGCATGAAAGGGGACACATCTGTCAGTGCTGCCCTGCTTTAGCAGAAGTACCTAGCTAGAGATGTCTTTCTCCCTCATATGCTCTTTGCTATTCAACTCCACAGTCTACATTTATGCACCCCACATGTGGTAGATCAGAGAAACCCACAAACCCTTTCCTTGGGAGGGGATCTGTTCCCATCCTCCTTGATAGTGGGCTGCTCTGCGACTGCTTTGACCAATGGACTATGGCAGAATTGGTGCCGTTCCAATTCCAAGTCCAGTCTTTAAGAGAATTGGCAGCTTCCTCCTTGTTCTCTGGAGTCCTAAACAAGGCACTATGTAAATGTCCAACTGCCCTCCAAAAGACAGCATGTGGAGATGCCTTAAGACTACATGGAGAAGAAAATGGGCTCAAAACCATTTCTGTCAAGACATTAGGCATGTGGGTGAAGCCACCTTGGACTTTCTGTTCATACCAGCCACCATATGAAGAGTGCCAAGTGACCCTGATCAATGCCATGTGAAGCAGAAGAGTTACCCAGCCAACCACTCCCCAAATTCCTGACCCACAAAATTATGAAATATAATTAAATATTGTTGTTTTAAGATAGGAAGTTTGGGGGTAGTATATTACATGGCAATATATAACCAAGACACCACATTATCACTTCACTGTGTTTCACAGATGTTGCATTTCTTTTTTACAAATTGAAGGCAAGACCCTCTACCAGCAAAACCATTACAACTCATTTTATTACAGTGGTCTGGAACCAAACTCGCAATATCTCCAACATATTAAACACTGACATCTTCAAAGCTTTCACACTCAAGATTCAGCCTCTCCTAAATTGTATAAAATAATGATAGAACCAATGCATGCCAGCCAGCCACAGATATTAGGAAAAGGGGTCAGGCCCAAGTTGAGACAACAGAAGAATCTCCTCCCCATAAAGATAGAGATGAGTCTCCATAGCCAAGCTGAAGGGTCACCCCCTGCCACTGAGGACTCCAGAAGCCCTGGACCACAAAGACTGGAGTTTGCCAGCTCACACAGGACCATCATCCCTGAGGGTGCTTTGACCAGCCCCGTCTATTCTAATGCTCCAGCAAAGCCATTTCCACTAACACTATCTCTGCCACATCGTAGGGGTCACATATGGTTATTCTTGGAGGTGGGATGAAAACCCTCTTATTTCAACCCTTGCACTTTCAGGCTGAGCTGAGGAAAGGGAAGCTAATTCTTGGGAAGAGAGATTCCTGGAGCAGCATCTCCAGCCACACCACTGGCAGTTGCCACCCACTCCAGCCCATGTGCCTGTTCTCCCCCACATGCAGGGTTGCCAAGGCCTGAGGGAGGTGTCTGTCAGAAACCATAATTAGAGGTACCATTATATACTTTAGCTCCCTGAGAACAAATTCTTCCTTACAACATGCAAATCCATTATTCTACTTTCAAACATCCAACTCACTTTCAAATACGTTTTTGGGAAGCCATTAGGTACCACAGTAAAACACCCCCTCTTCTGAAATGTAGGCATGGCCTTGAAATTCAGAAAAAGGCATTTTCAGACTTGAGGTAAAAATGAGAGACTTAAAAATAACAGGATGAGGCTGGCAAGCACAGGCTAGCAAGGTCCAGCCTGTGCAGAGGTGAGCATGAGCAGAGCAGCTGTGACAAAGGCAAAAGAGGAGGTGCAAAGAGCATCTTCTCTCCTCCTGGTTCCTGGCTTCAAAGTGCAGTCCCACTCAGTGTCCCTCAAGACCTCTCCCCATTGTCTACATAGACAAATTAAAATGGCCAGCTGACCATCTGAATAATTTATTGTGATGAATCAAAAAGTCTGGATGTTACTTGGGGAGAAAGGTGTTGGATCAAGGGAAAAGAAAGGAAGAAATTTAGGACATTTCAAAATTTTTCAATAATTTTCTCAGTCTCTTACTTCATATAAAATACTTAAGGAAAAACACTTCCCAGAACATTGTTGGGTCAGATCTGCAAAGGCAGGGGAGAGAAGAAAGATGGGGAAAGCCGCCCAGATTACCTGTCTGGTTGCTTAGACCGATCCAATTTCACTAAGGATCACACATACCTCTTCGTTCCTTCTGCTGTGTTCACCTGACCTTTTTCAATTTCTTTTTCTCTTTTCCATTACCCTAAGGGAGTAATCTAGCCACTCAGGCTTTCTTTGCATGCAAAATGTAATAGTTCTTTCTTCTTTCAGATAAAGGCAGTCTTGGGGAGGGGAAAAGAAAAGCGCCTGGCTTCTTCAAATTAGCTCTGAAATAAAAGTCACTGCCAGATGTTATATAAAAGGTGACGTAATCCTAAAGTACTTCATTACATATGCAGCTCTGCTCTTCAGCCCAGGAGGAGTTTATTACATTTTGTCGATCCTATTTTCTATACCCACATCATTTTTACATAATTTTCCCTGCCTGACAGACATCTTCACATTTTCACAGCAACCCATCAAGATAGTATTACAATAGCACAGGAAACCAGGTTAGCAGTTTACAAATAATGGTGCTAATAAGCCAGATTAGTCCCTGAGATACAAATCAGGGGTAAATGGTCTATCCATGCGTGTGAGAAGCACACTATTTCAGAATAATAGGGAAGAAAGCAGAGCACCTTTCCAGCTGACACCGTGTTCTTTCAGAACATGTATTGACTCAATTCCACAAGTTAAAAAAAAAAAAATGGGGAAATGCCCATCCAAACTTACTTCATTTTCCTAACAAATTCCTGGCTTGTAGTAAAATAGATAGCCATGCCAAATGCACGACGATCAAACTTCTTGCCTTTTTGGATTGGCACAAGATTTATAGAAAACGCGCCATTTGTACCAATGCAATATCTCGCTGCGATGCTTTAAGTGCAAACACTGCAAGACACTTCCTCCCACTCTTCTGGTGCTAAGCATCTTTCCTCCACCTTCCCCGGCACTCGCGCCCGCACTGCCCTCTGATGGTGAAAAGCATAAGTGCAGGCTGGACGCTTTCCTCAAAGAGGATTAAGGATAGGCTGGAGCGAATGGCTGAGAGGGCATCTGCCTTAAGGTCAGTTTAAGTGGCCAAGTATTAATACACTCAGCTCTTAACTACTACTTGAAAATAAACCTACCTGTGGAAAATATTATTCTAAGTGAAATAAGCCAGTCAGAGAAAGACCAATACCATATGATTTCACTCATATGTGGAATCTAATGAACGAAATAAACTAACAAACAAAATAGAAAGACTCATAGCTGTCAGAGGGGAGAAGGTAGGGGGGCTGGGTGAAAAAAGTGAAAGGATTACAAAGACTCTCATAGACAGACAGCAGTATGGTCATTACCAGACTGACATGGTAGGGGGAGGCAGGACAAGGAAAGGGGGAGATTAAATGGTGATGGAAAGAGACTTGACCTGGGGTGGTAAACACACAGTACAATACAGAAATGATGTATTATAGAATTTTACACCTGAAACCTATATAATTCTATTAACCCATGTCACCCCAATAAATTCAATTCTAAAAAAAGAAAGAAAGAAAATAAACCTATCTGACTCAGGATTCCAGTGGGATAAGCAAGTGCCTATAACTTCCGCCCCAAGGCTGCATACATGCCATTCATCTTGAGAACCTCCTTCAGTTTTAAGGAAAGGCTTCTGTTAAGATGTTAAAATAAACCTTATGGTTTTAAGCTATAACTACAAACTCAGGGTAAGAGAGGTTCTTATTCTTCTATCAGAGCAGGATTGAATATGAGACAAAGGGAGATATGAATGTTTTATCGAGGAACACTGGCCCTCCCTGTGCCCCCTACACCTACTACGGCTCAGGAAAAAGACACAAATCAATGTAAAATTTATTCTATTCCCTATTTTGTCCAAGGTCAGGACAGTCCTTAGTTCTAGAAGAAATTTGATTCATAGGTTCCAACATTCTTTTCCTTTCTTAAGTAGTATTTCTTTATATGAAGGTTATTCGTGCACAGTATAGAGAGCCAAAACAAACACAGCCATCCCAGCAGCCCCCACCTTCTGTTTTCTGCTCTGAAAAGGCAGCTACTTTCAGCTTTTTTAACTTAATCATTTGTTATTTGCCTCCATATTTCTAAGTAACATGTTTATGTTGATACTTCTTGATATTTTGGTTTGGGCACCCTAAATTGACTTTGCACAATGCAAGATGATTTCTCTCTCACATGCACACTACCCCACCACTTATATGCAGTACATTATAGTTTTGTTAAGATTAACAATCAGTATTTACAAGTACTATCACAATTAAATTCTTGACAACATATTCACCTTTCCTTTCTTGAACAAGATTTCATTTTCCCTGGAGTTGTGGGGGGAAAAGTCCTTCTCACATGCTAAGTTTTCTGTATACTTACTGAGTTTCACAGGGCTGCCAGAACAGGGTATCACAATCTAGGTGATTTTAAACAACAAAAATTTTTTGTCTCATAGTTCTAGGGACTAAAAGTCTCAAATCAAGGTGTCAGCAAGACCATACTCTCTCTCTGAAGGCTCTAGGGGAGGATCCTTCTTTGCCTCTTTGAAGGTGCTAGTGTTTGCCAGTAATCCTTGGCATTCCTCGGCCTATAGGAATATCTCTGCCTTGAAGGTCACCTGGCCTTTTCCTTGTATATATCTGTGTTTTCACATGGTATTCTTGCTTTTTATTTTTATTTTTTGTCTCTCTATCTCCTCTTTTCTTATTATCAATCATCTTGGATTAAAAGCTTACCCTACTCCTGTATGACCTCACCTTAACTTATATCTTAATTACATCTACAAAGACCTTATTTCCAAATAAGGTCACATTCTGAAGTGCCAAGGGTTAGGCCTTCATCATATCTTTTGGAGTGGGGCACTATCTTACCCATAACATTTCTCACCACTAATTTATCCCCAAACTCTGTTCAATTATCTAAATCTCCTCTGAGTATATTCCAACATTTTCTGTTTCCTATCAGGTTTCATCTTCGATACTGGTTCACACACAAATGGGCTTTCCCTTTATGACTGGCTACAGCTATAGCTCATGATTTTTCAGGCTCAAGTGCAAAACAGCGTGTGTTTCTCTCTCGACAGCCTCCTTGGCTCTATAGAGTCACAAGCCATCTTAAACCAGCAGTTACAGGCAGCAGAATGCTGTGTGCACAGTGGCTTAGGTCTAGGTCATATGTCACCCTGGAGCTGGGTGTGGGCCAGCTTCGTTTAACTGCATGACCTCAGCATGGGCAACAGGTAATTCCACAAAGGGTGAATAGATGCTGGGCACCAAAAATAAATTGATGTCCACAACAGCCTGTTAATAAACAAGTTCAGCCCTGACTGGTGTAACTCATTGGATATAGTGGGAGCTGTGAACCAAAGGGTTGCCAGTTCGATTCCCAGTTGGGGCACATGCCTGGGTTGCAGGCCAGGTTCCCAGTAGCGGGCACATGAGCGGCAACCACACAGTGATGTTTCTCTCACTCTCTTTTTCCTCCTCTTCCCCTCTGTCTAAAAATGAATAAATAAAATCTTTAAAAAAAAATAACCAAGTTCAGAGAGTCATTTTTCCCCAAGCCCAGAATAGATTTTGGCTCTCTAGTGAATTTTATGATAATCAACTCACTCCAGGAAGGTTAAGAAAACAAAAAAGAACTTGAACAAAAATACATTCATATCTATATTTTTTTCCTGCTTTTATTGGGATTAGTTTGGGGAATATCTAGAAAAAATATATGTCACTGTAATATATTCTGACATCCTAAAATGTTTGGGGAAAGGGTAATATCCCAAATACAAAATATCCTACAAATAGAAGGAAATATCCTCTGGTCAAATCCTCATGATTTCAAATAGGATAATGAGAAAAATAAAGAATTCCAACCAACCAGGCAATAACCATTCTGATGACGAAAACATTGTCCTGCTGAGGTGTCACAAGAAGTTTTCTTCAAAGGAGTTTCACACCACTCTCTCGTCCAACTCATCTGCTCCCATCTGTGAAGAGTTTTGAGAATATTGGCCTCATCCCCCTTCTACCTTAAAGCATCTGTCTCTGCGAAGGGGGTCAGAAATGCTGGACTTTGGGTTTTCTCTTTATTGGTTTTCTCTATTTTTTTTTTTTTACTTCAGGCCTAATTTTTTTGTACTTCTGAACTACAAATCAAACTTTAACAGTCATCTTATCAATTGAAAGAGATTGTTTGAGCCATGAATTAACCATCTTTCCCACCTGAGTGCTTCAGTCAAGGCAAAACAAAGGCTTAAAGACATAAAACCTAAGACAACAAAATCAAAAAGAAAAATGAAGAAGATAGCAGAAGACGATAGTTAATTTTATGTATCAGTTTGACTAGGCCATGGGATGCCCAGCTACCTGGTTAAACATAATTTCCAGGTGTGTCTGTGAGGGTGTTTCTAAAGGAGATTAGCATTTGAATTAGTGGACTGCATAAAGCAGATGGCCCTCCCCAATGCAGCTAGCATTATCTAATACATTGAGGGCATGAATGGAACCAAAGGGTGCCTGACTCCCTCTCAGCCTGACTGCTTGAGCTGGGACATGAGTCTTCCGCCCTCTGCACACTCCTAGTTCTCAGACTTTCGGATCCAATACGGCATCTCTTGCTCTCAGGTCTTCGGACTTCACCACTGGCTCTCCTGGGCCTCCAGCTTATAGACAGCACCTCATGGGACTTCTCAGCCTCCATAATCACATGAGCCAATATCTTATAATAGATTGTGTGTGTGTGTGTGTGTGTGTGTGTGTGTGTGTGTGTGTGTGTACAGTCCGAAGGAGCTAGGAAAAGAAAAAGAAAAAGCCAGGAAAACAATGAAATTAAGAAAATGGAGGAAAAAAGACAAGATGGGAAGAGCCTACCCTGAGTACAGGTCCCTACACTACAGACCAGCTGCTTCATCAGTCACTGCCAAACCTGTGCATCTCTCTAGGGTTTCCTCTCTGGGCCTCAGTCTCCCCACTGAGAGGAGTGGCCCAACACCTCTCAAGTCCCTTCAGTTCTCTCACTCACTGATCATGATTCCTCCACAGTGGCTATGGAATGGGTGCCACCTATTCTGTCAACATCCATGTGATGGGTGCCCACCTGGCAGGGTCCTCATCTATAAAACAATAACAATTAAGCAGCTCCATTGTAGGGGCTGGTTTTAAATAATGTTTTTGCCAGTAAAGTTATCTTCAGTATTCAGAGATCAGAGGGAGGCTCCCCCGTGGGATGGGCAGCTAAGTGCTGGATGTAAAGCTGCCAAACCATCAGGCCCAAGGGAGGTGCTCTGAGAAGATGATTTCCTAAAAACTCAGCATTTAAAGTGACACATCTTGACATCCCATTCCCAGAACCCAGCACCTCACCTCCTATGGGGTTTTATTGGTTGGAATAAACAATGAGCTCTCGATTCTAGGTGATGTTAGCAAAAGGCCTACTCCCCAGATCAGACCCTCTACCAAATACACGAGACCAGAGGTATAAGCTATTTTATGTCTTATTCACCCTTCTATTTGCTGTTGCCCTGCGTATGAGCTCCTGAGATTTTATAGAGTGACTGTATTGAGAAATTTTGGTTAGCAATGATCTTCAACCACAGAACATTCAAATCACCTAGAGAGGTGTGTTTTGTTTTGTTTTGTTTTGTTTTGTTTTGTTTTGTTTTGTTTTGTTTTTAGACCCCTTTCCCAAAAGTTTTCATTTAACTGGTCTGGTGGGGATGGGAGTTCAGACATCAGTCTTTTTTTAATCAATCCCCAGGTGATCCTAATATGAGGCCAGAATGAAACCCACTGGGCTGAGGGAATACAGTGTCAGGAAAGCAGGGAGTGCTTCAGATGCACTTGCTTTACATTCCCAATTTTTTAGCCAAGAACTAATAGAGGGGAAGTCCACCCACAATAGTGGTAGATGCTATATGTTCTTATTTTCTCTTTCCCTTATACAGCTGCAGCTGGGACAGACATTCCCCAAGCAAGCCAGGGTCCTACCAAAGAGAATAAAAAACAAGATCTTGCCAAATGAGTGCCCCTTTAAACCTGGGGCTTATTTATGTCACCATATCAGAATCCACACTAATAGTCCATGTACCCCCATCTTGGGGAATGTGTTCCAATGCTAAGCTCTTCCAGCTCTATAATATACTATTATAGTATAATATACTATTATACTATAATTTTTGTCAGTAAAGTCGCAACTTGGGGAATGGAGAAAGTAGAGTTAATGTCCATGTATTCCTGAATAAATGTTCTCCAGCATTCCAAAAAGTCTAACTCTCTACAAAGTTTAAAATAATTATATCCATTTCTCCTAAGCACTATCTCCGTTTGTTGTAAATTATCTGGTTTCTGTGGCCATTAATTTTCATTTTTTCAAATTTGGCAATAATAATCCTCTCTATAACCTACTGCATATATTTAGCCCTTACAATATATCAGGCACCATGTTAGGCACTATAAATATGGTATTTCTAATCCACAGGACAACTCTGGAAAAAAAAAAAGCACAATTTTCCCAAGTTCTCAGATGAGAGACCTCATATCTAGTAACTGTTAGAGCTGGGATTCAAATTCAGGTCTGTCTGGCTGCAAAAATAATATTTTTGTGCAATGCTCTACTGCTTGGAAGGTTAGTAACTGTAACAAAACAATAAAAATAGATATTTGTATAGTAAAGAGCAGAATTGCCCCAATGTTCTCTCCTAACTCCCTGAACCATTGAAAGGCATCCATCCTTAAGCCCCAGCTTTCACATCCCTAACTACATTTAAGAAAAGTCTTGAGAACTTCCAACTCCTGTGAGAATCAAATACTTCCTAATTAACTTGTGTTGTATTGTAAGGTCATTTCTAACCCATGTATAATCAGATCCTATAGACATTAAATTAGTATGGCTGATAGAATGGGAACCAGAAAGTCCAAGAAACAGATGGACATCTTTTTGAGTCAACTAGAAAAAAGTTTCTAACAAGGCAAGCAAGTTCTTATACAGGCCAGGCTCCTTAAGAGAAAGGAGACTTCAGGCAAACTCCAGGAATGCTTATTGAACCACATGTGAAGCAAAACAGGGAAGAAAAAGGACACATGCCTTCAGTCCTGCCCTCACAAAGCTTTCAGTCTAATGGTGGAGAGACAAGTGTTAATCAAAGAACACCACAAATATGGTCCTGTGAAAAGTACTATGAAGGAGAAGCACAGAGTTCTTTGACAGCTCATAGACTACAGGGCCTGATCTGACTGGGCATAGAAAGAAGTTATGTTCAGTGAAGAAAGGCTTCCCTGAGAAATTTTTATTTTCCCAGCAAGAGTTTATTGTTCCCAAGTTAGCTGTTGGCATGTCCTAGGTTATGAAACAACGACAACTAGACATGGTCTACTCTCCAACCTTCATCTTCAAAGCCACCGACCAAGCCCATGAGATAATGGATATGAGCCATTAAAACTGTAGGCACCTATCACTTCACACCTGTTAGAATGGCCATCATCAAAAAGAAAAGAGATAAATGCCAGCCTGGATGTGGAGAAAAGGAAACCCTTGTGCATTGTTGACACAGCTACTATGGAAAACAGTGTGGAGAATCTTCAAAAAAAAAACAAAAAATAGAATTACCACATGATCCAGTAATTCTACTTGTGGTAATATATCAAAAGGAAATTAAAACAATAACTCAAAAAGATATCTGACTCCCATGTTCATTGCAGCATTATTCACAATAGCCAAGACGTGGAAATAATCTAAGAACCTAAGTGTCCATTGATGGATCAATGGATTAAAAAAAAAGTTGTGGTATATATACTTGTGATATATACATGTATATATTTCAGTGATAAATAATGAGGAAATCCTACCATTTGCAGCAACACGGATGAACCTTGAAGACATTATGCTAAGTGAAATGTCAGACAGAGAAAGACAAATACTCTGATCTCATTTATAGGAGAAATCTGAAAAAGAAAAAAACCTTGTAGAAAAAGAGATCAGACTTGTGATCACCAGAGGCAGATCATGGGGGAAGGTGAAACTGGAGGAATGTAGTCAAAATATACAAACTTCCAGTTATAAGACAAATAAGTACTGGGGTGTAATGTATAGCATGATGGCTGTAGTTAACATTGCTGTATGTTACACAGATATATAGAAAAATTGTGAAGAGAGTAAATTCTAAGAGCTCTCATCACAAGGGAATTTTTTCTTTTCTCTTTATTATATCTATATAAGATGATTGATGTTAGCCAAAGTTATGAGAGTAATCATTTCACAATCTATGTAAATCAAAACATCATTTTAGGCCTTAAACTTATACAGCAATGTATAGCAATTATTTCTCAATAAAACTGGTTGTGGGGGTGGAGTTATAGCACCTGCTGACTCTCCTGGGTGCCTTATTTTCCAGGGTTTGCATTTCCAGATTTTAGGCCTAACAGCATGGCTTCCTTTTCCCGCCCACAATGTTCTTCTCTTCCCCACTCTTTACACCTAGACTAACAACTATACATCCAGGAGCCAGTGATAATTCCCCTATATCTTCAAAGAGAAGGAAACAAAGAAATTATGACCCTTGCCAGTCTTCTTAAATTAGGAAAAACAAAACAGTTCCCCTCAGTGCCTTACAGGCCGAATAAATTAACCACCAGCCTGTAATGTTTGGTCAGCTACATCCTCCCAAGGTTGTTTTAAGGACATCAGGCAGAACAGGACTGTAATAGACAAGCTCCTACCTTACTCAATATAGTTAGGTCGTGCAAAAGTTGGTAGAATGTTGTAGTCTGAATACGAGTATTTAGATACCAACAGAGTTGGCCCTTCTCTTTGAGGCCCTTTGGTCTTAAAGGACTCTCCCCTCTTCTCTGATATTAGTAGGCAGCGGCTGTGCCTTGCCACCCCCTCCAGAGTCAGGAAAGGCTATTATCTATCTCCTGGATTTAGTGAATCAAATAGAAGTCTGATTTCTTTTCTGATAAAAGAGATGATGCAAATTAGAGTTTTATCTTGCATGGAGGAGTGACAAAGTAGGAGAATGAATCCTACTTGATTACAATCTTCCATCATTCTGATTTTATAATTACTGAATAGAATCAATCAGCTTTCAATTGTTACCTTGGTGAAAGATTAAAACTTCATTACTTGTCCTACATACTTCACACTTTAGCAAATTTTAATAAACTGAATGCAAGAGAAATGGTTATACTATCTTTCATGATATTAGGATGCTAATGATATTTCTATTGATTTTAATTCACATTTGTTGGTCAAAAAGAGTCAGATTCCAATGAGGCATGGAATTATATAATCAACACTAACAAATGAAGACCACTGAACACTAAAATGACCCAAATGAAATCATTAATCAGAAATATAAAATAATTGCTAAAAAAACTAAGGAGGTCTTATCTTCCTAATGAACATCTTTTACGGTATATTGATTCATTTGTAACTCTTGCACATTAGTGATTTCTCCATTAAAATACTTTAAGTAAGCATGTAAAAAACACTTTGAAAAAACAAAATTGGGAGAGTACCAAGTTATCAGTAAACAGGGGTCATAGAACTTCCCCTTAAAAGGTGAAAAAGCTCCTGAAGATCAGAGGAAAATACAACTTTTCCTTAAACCATTTAAGTTTGAAGAATTCTTTGCCCAGTAGTGGGAAAGTCCAGACAGTGTTATCAATAACATAGAACAGAATAATATTTAAAAGTGAAACTTCTGTAGTTAGACATCATTGCTTCAAATAGCTTTGTCTACTGCTTCCCTGAACCTTAGTCTCCTCATCTGCAAAATAAGGATTAATAATAGTACTCACTTCACAGTGCTGGTCTCAGGATGAAATGGGATAACCTATATAGAGCATATTTCAGCATACTCCAGTCAAATTGCATTTCCATGATCAAAAACACCATTAAACTTTATATAGGTAAAGACTTCATTTTAATTCTCCCAAATTTTCTCTCTGTTAAAATTTTTTCTTACTTATTCTCTCTAGATAACAAATTAGACCATGCCTCCTAAGAGGGTTAATCATCTGGGAGGGCATGGTATCTAGAGTTCAGATTTTCAGGAGGTAAAAAGTAAGGGTTCAAGAAGAGGCAAGAAAGCACAGGCTCTTAAATGTTCTGCAATCTGAACCTTTTCCCCCACAGCCCAAGACCTTAATAGACCTATAAAAATCATGATAAATGTCCTCAGTGGGATTCAATTTCTTGTAAAAGCTGGAAAAGGCTATGTTTTGTTCCAAAAGGCTGTAGAGTGTAAAGTATAGATGGTTCTGGGAAAACATGCAAGTGGAGATGTAGGGAGCCCAGCCTTGTAAGAACAAGGACATGCAGAGACTCATGGGAAGAGTGTTAGATATGTCCTAGCCAAGAGGTAGGAGGTGAAGAAATTAAAACATGGGTCCCAGGTGACACCACTGGGGATTCCAGCATCAAATCAACTCTTCAAAGTGCCATTTTCACAATTCAAGTTTCAGTGGACTTCCTTTCCATTCGAGTTTTGCAAGAACCTCATGATACCAGTTCAACATACTATTCTTCAAGTTCCAGTTAAATTCATTCTGCCACCATTTTTAATATTCCACATTTTAAGGTTTTTTGAAATTTTAAAACAAGATGATATTGATGTTTCTTGCTATTAAAGCACTAGGTCAAGGCACCCCTCACATTAGCTGGGGGGAAAAATAATATTGGCCACCCATGCCCTGACTATAATGATGACAACAGCAGCTGCTGTTTATGGAGTGCTCACTACAAACCAGGCATCATACTAACTGCTTTACTTGCATTAATGCACGTAACCTTTATAACAGCCCAACGAAGTAGATTCTGTTATTACAGATGAAGAAGCTGAAGTTGAGAGAAGTCACTTGTCCAAAGTCATAAAGTTGGTCATAAAACCAGAATTAGTTCATTCTTTCAGCAATGATTTTTTAGGCCAAAATATATCCAAAAAAGCTACCATTTTTTAATCTAGATAAAAGAGAGGTATGGTTATATTTTTAAGTATACAGGTTTACAGTTGTTTGCAAGGAAAATAATACAATAATTAGTCCTGGCTGGTGTGGCTCAGCTGATTGGAGCATCATCCCATAGCCGAAAAGTTGCAGGTTCAATTACCAGTCAGAGCACATGCCTGGGCTGTGTGTTGGTCCCCCAGTCTGGGTGTGTTCGGGAGGAAACCAATTAGTGCTTCTCTTTCACACTAATGTTCCTCTCTCTCCCTTCCTGCTTTTTTAAGCAATAAAAAAGTGCCCTTGGGTGAGGATTAAATATTTTTAAAAATACAATAACTAATAAATAATAATACAAGAATAAACCCTGTGTTTCACATACTCACAATTGTAAACCTAATTTTGCCCCATACTGTATTTGTTCAGAAGAGTTGTGAAAGCAAACTGAGAGCAATCACAAATAAATGGAGAGCTATACTTCAAGAACCTTTTGGCAGTTTTCATTTTTCAAAACTAACCACAATGATAACTCTCATCCTACGTGCCCTCAATGTGCCTTTAACTCTCCTCAAGATATGAAGGTCTAGTTTCCCTCCACTAGTGACCCCTAGTAGGACTTAAGACTAATGGTGGAACTGACGCTATGTACCTCCAAGACAAGTTCATAAAAGGGTCACAGCTTCTGCCTGGTTCTGTTAGGATGTTTGCTCTTGGAAATCAGCCACCCGGCGATGGAGAAGTCCAAGTATGAAGAAGCCAGCTCTCGATGTTCCAGCCAAGGTTCCAGTTGAGATCTCAGCCAACAGTCAGCATCAACCCACAGACACGTGAGTGAAAGAGGCTTTGGGTAATTTCAGACCTTCATCAAGCTGAGCCCTAATCTCCAAATCTTCCCAGTTGAGGCCCAGACAGCAAGGAGCAGAAATAAACTGTGACCACTCTGCTGACTATACCTTTTCTGAATTCCTGACCTACAGTATCCATTAACATAATAAAACAGTTACTGTTTACAGCAAGTTTGGAGTGCCATGTTATGTAGCAATAGTAACTGGAAGAGCTTTCTACAAATATCATTGGTGTTTGCTAATTAAGCACCAAAGCACAAGAAATGTATTACAGGTGACCTGCAGAGTCATGTGAACATTTTTCTCAAATTTAGCCAGATTACTCTCAAATTCTCCAAAAGAGAAAAACCTCTAAACTTAATGAGAGTTTCTGAAATATTCATTAAAATGATCACAACAGATACTACATTAAGACAAGGAAAAGACTTCTGGTATGATACTAAATGGAAAGGAAACAAAATGTCAATTTTTATATGTTATTATTACCCTAGGTAGAAATTGTTTTTGCAAATGAAAAAAGTTTGGACCTTGGGGCAGGCATAATGACTCCTGCAAAGGAGGATGGCAAGAAGAAGGCCCTTGTGCCATCAACGCGGTAGTGACCAGAGAAAACACCATTGACATTCACAAGTGCATCCATGGAGTGGGATGCAAGAAGCACATCCCTCAGGCGCTCTCACAGAGATCCGGAAATTTGCCAGGAAGGAGATGGAAACTACAGATGTGCTCATTGACTCCAGGTTCAACAAAGCTGTCTAGGCTAAAGGAATAAGAAATGTCCCATACTGTATCCAGGTGTGGTTGTCCAGAAAATATAATGAGGATGAAGATTCACCAAACAAGCTCTACAGATTAGCCACCTATGTACCTGTCACCACTTTCAAAAATCTATAAACAGTTAATGTGAATAAGAACTAATGGCTTATTGTCAAATAAACTTATAAAACTGCAGAAAAAGGAAAGAAAGAAAAAGTCTGAAAGGTAGTGTAGAAACATTAAAATAATTGATCTGGTATTGTGGTAAAATCCTAGGAACTCATTCACATAGCTGTAAACACTTCCTTAGTTACATAATCTCTGTGTGTCTCACTCTTCTTTCCTATGACATGGAAATAATAATAGTATTTATTTCATAGAGTTCGTATAAAAATAAATGAGAGCCCTGGCTGGTGTGGCTCAGAGGACTGAGTGCTGGCCTATGAACCAAAGGGTCGCTGGATTGATTTCCAGTCAGGGCACATGCCTGGGTTGCAGGGCAGATTCCCAGTGGGGAGAGTGCAATAGTCAACCGCACATTGATGTTTCTCTCCCTCTCTCCCTCCCTTCTTCCCTCTCTAAAAATAAATTAATAAAAATCTTTAATAAAGTAAAAACTAATAATGACTTTTAAAAGTGAATGTGGCAGAGCTGAAACAGCCCCTGACATTAACGAACATGAGCTCTTTGTTATCATCTCATTCGACTCCCAAAACACAGATTAGATCATCTCTATTAATGCTGCCTTTGATTCCCAAGCCCTCCCAGTAATAAACACAAGAGGACTACATTTCTTTACCCCAGTGTCAGCTAAGGAAAGGAGCTGAGTCTCTCTGCCTCCATTAACTTGTATGTACAGTGAAGTTTTTGCCTAGTTTTCTGAGTTCTTATGAAAATCAGCTGATGTAATAATTAGCAGGAGCTGAGTCTCTCTGCCTCCATTAACTTGTATGTACAGTGAAGTTTTTGCCTAGTTTTCTGAGTTCTTATGAAAATCAGCTGATGTAATAATTAGCAGAATCTGGCCAAAATCCCAAACAAATGCCGTTTGTCTATCTTCTTATCCTACCAATTGTATTTGTTTGCTAGGACAGCTATAACAAAGTACCACACACTAAGTGGCTTAAACAAGAGAAGTTCATCATCTCAGTTCCAGAGATTAGAAGTCTGAGACCAAGGTGTCTGCAGGGTTGGCTCTTTCGGCTAGCTGTGAGGAAGAATCTGCTCCAGACTTCTTCCCTGGCTCCTACTGGTTTACAGGCAATCGTTGGCATTCCTTGACTCACAGACATATTACCCTGATCTCTGCCTTGATGTGTGCAAATGCAGTTCCCCCAGTGTGCATGGCTGTATCCAAACTTCCCTGTTTTATATGTACACTAGTCATATTGCATTAGGACCCACCCTAATGACTTCATTTTAACTTGATTACCTCTGTAAAAACTAATCTCCAAATGAGGTCACATTCTGACACCAGGCATCAGGGCTTCAATATGTAAATTGGAGTGGGGGGACACAATTCCACTCATAAAATCAATGAAGAGATGAAGACCCAATGCAGGTAGTCCACTCATTTAGGGGAAGCAGGACATAAATCCAGCAGACAATGACAACTTGCTCAATGTGTATACAAAGTAATGTGCAAAAATACTTCTTTTGAAATCCCAGACTAAGACAACTCTGGCTGGGCCCTTTTATGAACCTCAAATTCAACCCAGGTTCATAAATCCTTGAAGAAAACCCACGCCAATTTTGGAGTTTCTGACAAGCTCCAGAGACTAAATGGATCAGACAGAATTTCACTTGGTATTTAGGATTATTGAATCTAACTTGAAACTTAATGCAAATTCATAGAATACAAACCCCCTACAAATTGAATAGAAGCAAAGAGTAAGGGCTCATGAGCCATCTGGAATGCACATGCTCAATGTTGAGGTTTTCCCATCTCAGTAAGTGGGGGTGGGAGGGAAAGTCCAGGTTGGCAAGGTCTCACCATTGCCAACACTATAATATTTGCCTCTCACGAGAATGTCAATTATTTCAAAAAGTGTAATACACATATAACAATAAAGTCTCACTTTTGAGCAAAATCTGAAACAATATGAATCTCCTTAGATGTAAAAATTTGTCAAAACTTACAAAATTTCATGATGGGCAAACTGAATGACTTGCAAACTGTATTTTTGTTAATGCCATAGGACAGTGTCACCTAATGGTTAACAGGAATGCCTGCCATCTTTGATCAGCAGGCACCATTACACTCGTACCTCCACACTCCCACCAGTGATTTTAGTAGCCATTGTGGTGATTTTAAATTTGACAGCTGTTAAGAATTAAAGTCATTTGAATAATCTATAATAATGTCATCCAGGTGGTCATTTAAGTTATCACTCTACTACTGAAGAAAACGCTGGAAAATCACTAGCTTTGACCTGGAAATTAGATGTGATAAAAAGCAATGGACAAAGTCCAGATACCAAGCTCAATACAGTCTATTGTTAAATTAGGAGAGAATACTATGTAAAAGATATAAGGCTAAGAAAACAAAAAGCAGTTAAGGCAAAAATAGTCTACAGTTAGGTGTAGGATTTTATATTTTGAGAATAAATCCCCTCTACTTTATAATTATTCTTATGGGAAAATTAACCTCAAAATGTAAAGTGTTCAATTATGCAATACTTTCAGAAACATGTTTCTTGCCCTGGCTGGTGTGGCTCAGTGGATTGAGAGCTAGCCTGTGAACCAAACTGTCACCAGTTGGATTCCCAGTCAGGGCACACGCCTGGGTTGCGGGCCAGGTCAGGCCCCCAGTACGGGGTGAGCGAGAGGCAACCATACATTGATGTTTCTCTCCCTTTCTCCTTCCCTTCCCCTCTGTCTAAAAATAAATAAATAAACTATTTTTTTAAAAAAGAAAGAAAACTGTCTCTTGAATTACAGCCACCATTTTGTACTTCCCTCACAATTTTATTGAAATACAATTTCTATACCATGAATTTCACTCCTAAGTGTACAATTCATTGATTTCTAGCAAATTTATTGGATTGTATCACCATCACCATAACCTAGTTTTAGAGTGCTTTCATCACAGCAATAAGATTTCTCATACCACAGTTAATCCCCATTCCTACCAACAGCCCCAGAAAACCACTGATCTACTTTTTGTCTTCTTAAAGTTGACTTTTCTGGACATTTCATACAAATGGAATTATAGAATATGTGGTCCTTTGTGTCTGGCTTCTTTCACTTAGCATGATGTCTTTGAGGAGCACCCACATTTTAGAATGTATAGGTATTTTATTCCTCTTTGTTGTTCAATAGCATTTCATTGTATGGAGCCTGTTGTTTGGGGGCTTCAGTTTAGATGGCCCAAAGTTACGGCCAATCCTAGTGTGTGTACCAGATGTAACTATGAATATCTGTGATAGATAGCACCCAAATATGGTCACCAACACCCCCTCCACTCCTTGTGCACTCTCTTTACACTGAGATGTGGAGTCTCTTTCCCTTCCTTCCCCCCGCCCCCTTGAATCTGGGCTGGCCCTGTCACTTGTCTTGTCCAATATATGTAGCAGCAGTGACATCCTAAGACTTCTATGCCCAGTTAAGAGAATGGTCAGCTTCTGCTTCCTCCCCTTCGAAGCCAGCCATCTTGCTGTGAAGAAGTTAGGGCTGGACTACTGGACAATGAGACGTCACCAGGAGAAAGGCCTTCTCTTAGTGTTCCAGTCCCAGCCAAGCTCCCAGCTGAATACCGCTGTGTGAGTCACTGAAGTTACACCACATGGAGCTGAGAAACCACCCAGCTTAGCCAAAGCAACCCATATGATCATGAGAAATAAGAAATGATTACTATTTTAAACCTCCCAATTTGGGGGAGATTTGTTATTCAGCTATAGATAACTGAAACATGAGTTAACCAAAGTCTCTTCTTCGGCTGTCTGTGGTACACTGAAGAGTTTTACGTCCATCAACCTGCTTCCTGATATTTATATGCTGAAACCTTGAGACAAAGTTTTTAAATGCTCTGAAGAGAATCACCTGGAGACCGTTATAAAAATGGATTCTCCATCCTCCCCCTCACTCCCTCACCATGATGGATAAGGAATCTGTATCCAGCTGCTCCCATAACTGTGTATAAGTTAATTTAATAATCCACCAGGAAAGCTACTTCAATAACTCAATTAAATACATCTTCTGAATTTTGATTAAAGGAAAATCAGCATGATAAACATTGTGCATAAGGGCACAAAAACTATCATAATGTAACCCTTATCTTGAAAAAGTTTAGAACACAGTTACCAAAAAAATCATGTGTGAGGGAGGTGGGGATGGCTGGGGGGTTGGACTGGGATGGGAGTAAAAGGCAGAAAATTGTATTTGAACAACAATGAAAATGTTTTAAAAATCATGTGAATATCAGATTAATATGTAATCAGCCTGTCCTCCAGCTTGCACAACTCCAGGAGGCACCATTCACATAGAAAATAATGGAAACAATGTCTCCCTGGAGTTATTTGACTGTCCCAAAGATCCAAAACAAGATAATTTTAACTTATACAATGTTATGTTTCAGTTATATCTCAGTAACACTGGGGGAGGGAAATGCCCCCTTTACCTGTGGAAGGCCATCCCTGCCTCTCCTCCATGCTTTCAGTCAGGAGTCATTATCTCCAGCCTGACTAACCAGAGGACCTCATCCTTCTGGCCACAGTGATTGGTTCTGGGTTGAACACATAACCCAGTCTGAGTCAGTGAGACACAATCTAGACTTTTGCTAGTTCTGTAAGAAAGAGGTGCTCTCTTTTTTCCTACTGGATTTAGAGTTGAAGATGTAAGCTTAGAGCTATTAACAATGATCCTGCCACTTCACAGAGAAACCCTGTCTTAGAAATAAACCACATGTTAAGAAAACAGAACTGGGAGCTGTCAAGAGAAATTGGGCCTTCTGGTATCAGTTGGGCATCTCTTTCGGGGCACAGTGAAAACTACTTCCTGTCTTGCACTTTTCAGTTCTGAGGAGAGAGGAGGGAGAAAAGGAGAGAGGGGACTTGTATTATTTAAACCAGTCTGAGTTGAAACTGCTGTCAATTTTAACACATCTTAGAAGTGAATTTTTAATCAGGAAAACGAGGATAAAGGTTGCAAACAAACTTAAATGGAATCTGAGTATTTTGGAAAATATAAAGCCTATTCAAATATATATTTCTACTTTCTCTTTTCTGCTCTTGCCCAAGTTTCTTGCATACTTTTAAGAACAAAATACTATAGCAAAAGAACATTTTCATTACCAGTTATGCCTGTTCTGTGTTCAGGGACTTCTGATCCCATCAACTCTACAGAATTTTTCAAATCATAGAATTCCTTGAAACCAGATCAGCAAAATCCTGTTTCAATGAACCATTTGTTCCCTAGGCCAGGAAAATAGCTTCTGCAAATAAAATCTTATTCTAAAAACAGTGTTTGCAAAAACATCATTTTACCTGCGATAATATGCAAACATGCTTTGGAAATGAAATTGCCTTGTAAATTTTTGGTTGATGTGTAGTAAATTTTCACTGCTACCAATCAGTTAAAGTCTAAGTTCTTCCTGGTTTCTTGATCTTGAGACTTACTGCTCAAAAAAGACACAGTTGAGTGGGATATCAAAAATGAAAGCTCTTTGGTTTTTATTAAAATAGCATAAGATTTCTTTTCAATAATCAACTGCTTACTTTTCTTCTGTAATTCTCTTTTTCCTTCCTTTCTACTTCTCCCTCCTTTTCATGCCTCTTTAATCTGGCTTTCAAATTTGATTCTTTGATTTCATCCATCTGCAATATTTATCCCTCATAGCCATTATCAGTGCCTTTGAAGAAATTCATCTGGTGCCTATGAACATTAGAAGAGAGGGAGAGACTAGGCGTTTTGGTTGCAGCTTAAAAAATTAGCTAACAGAAGCAATATTTTGATATGCAAATTCTATCTTGATAAAGCCGTTACTTGAAAATAAAACAAACAAAAACAATGACTTCATACTGATCCAGCCCCTCAAGAACTAATAGAGTCACATGCTGACCTCCCCAGAAACAAACTGCATCCAGAGGTCATCAGCATGAGGATGGTGACGTTCTTCTCTTGTACCCAAATAAAACCCCCCAAACCTTCCTGCAAGTGTTACCAGTGAGGCGTGAGGAATCACAGTGATTGGATTCAGCTGATAAAGGCATTTTATCTGCCAGCATTTAAATGTGCCCTTTAAAGACTGAAACCAACTCCAACATCCCTATTTATACTCCAGTGGTGCACACTCGTATACATAGCAAACCAGCCACTGAGAAAGAAGCTTTGCATCTTTCCATGTAATCCAAAAAGGTGGCATATTATGATGTGGTAATTGAATCAAAACCTTCCATAAGAAAAAAATATATTATGGACTCTATACATTCAAAACTGCCCTCTTTCTAAATTTTATTTTACATTTTTTACATTTTACCCCACCTTGCCAGTGTGCTCTCCTTGTAATTCATTCTCTAGCTAAGCTGAACCCGTTGCTACTTAGGGTGGCAGATATGACAGCAAAAAGATGATGTCACCCTTTAGCCAAATTGCACTGTTATTACAGAACCGCATGTACTCTCCTCATTCATTTATCTTCGCTGACATCGCTCCACAGGAAGGTTTTCCAGGGCAGCTGTGAGCTCCCTTGGCAACAAAAGTGGTGGAGAGTGTACATTCATTTTAAAATCCCAAGAGGTAGAATTTAGTAAATCCTGACTTTTTAGAAATGTATTATGAATAAGGAGACATCAAATGCCTTAAACCTGTTCTGATTAAAAAGCTCAAAGAATCCTGAGCATGAAAAAAAAACCAACATTTATTCTCATTACAGAAATATTTTCTTCATTTAAAGGCATGCTTTTCACCCACAAAAATATCATGCAGACTAAAGTAATATATTTTGCAAGCATATGCAAATATGCTAAGAAATGACTTTACACTTCAGTTATCTTTTGATTAGGAGTTGGGCAAAAATTAGTAAAAGATAATTAAGCAGGCTTCCATCCAAAAAGGTAAAAACAGACATTCAAAATCAAATGCAGACATTAGGGAGATAAAAAGGGACTTTTTGAAGAGGAAAGCCAGTAATCAGAGAAATGGTATAAAAAGCAACCTGGGAAATGAGAGTGAAAAGAAAACCCAGGACAAATCAGTGTCATTTCAGGGATACTTTCTCCCACATCCACCCATCCTCTCTCTTTCTTCCCTGGTTCTTTCAAGTAATAGGTAACTTTTAATATACACCTTAAATTGTGTATATATATTTATACACATAGAGAAAATTCCAGTGGTATAAAAGGACATACAAAGACTAGGAAATCTCTCTTCCACTCCTGACCTGGCCCTCTAGTGTCCACTTCTCCTTCACCCACCCAGGCAAGCACTCATCACTTTCTTGTATAACTTTATTTTTATGAGCGTACCATGGACCCCTTGGTTACCTGATGAAGCAAGCCTTTGGGTGCTTCTCTCAGAATAATGCTTGAAAATATGCAAACTAAAACTCAAAGAATTACAAAGGAAATTAATTGTATTCACATATGGTTCTGTCCATGAAGCCTTTAGGGATCCATGCACTCCAGCAGAAGAGCCTCTGCTCTTATAGTCCCCATGCATGTGCAAGCACATACATGTACATGTCTATCCTTTCCCACAAATGAAAGCATGCCTTCTGCAGCAGGTGCTGCGGGAGCTCTACCCAGATCTCCTGCACAGCCAGTGTACCCACCCCCCAGCTGCTGGGTGTGCTGGCTAGTAATGGGTCACAGTAGCCCCCTTCTAGAGAGAATCCTTATTGTCACTGCCCAATCAGGCGGCACTCTGCAGCCGATACAGGGGTACAAAATGATGGATGACTCTGTGGTGCAATTCATAATCCAGAACTGCCAGTGGGATCAGGCTAAAGCAAACATCCACTGAGACCACTCCCTTGTTAGCTTTTTTCTCTCTCCCCTGCTCCTGGGAGCAGTCTCTCTCAAAAGTGCAGGAATCCCCGTCTCTGTATTTGCTTCCAGAAGTACTGATGTAAGACATTTAACCATCCTTTACCTTCACTTTTCCACTTACTGATTTCTTGGAAAAGACTCCATACCTGGACATACGGAGCCGTTGCATTCTTTGAACAGCCTATTCTCTTCCATTAAATGTATTTACCACCATTAATTGAGCACAGTCATTTCCAATAGTTCCTCTCTGGAAACACAAAAATCTAATTTTTACCCATTTAAACGTTATTACTGCCTTATCACATTTTAAGTATCTTGTTAGTTGCTGAAGAGGTTTTCTTCAACCTCATTAGCTTCAAGACTTTAGCACCTTGCTATATATACCTTGCTATATATCTCAAAGCAATTTATCTTTAAATTTGACAAACTATCAGAAGGTGCAGCTGCCTCCTTGCCCACGGCCTGAGCCTGTTAACACCAGATCAACAACCAACCTCCATTCTAAACAGGAGGAAGACAACAACCTGCAAGTGCTAAACGTGGACCCTCAATTCACTGCTGGGCCTCAACGCTTGCCTCCCGGCTGGTGAGAGTAGATGTGACTCTTGATTCTCACAGGAAACAGCTGGAGCTCCCACTCTCTCACACACCACTTCCAACAACAAACACGTATGGATCTCCAAAGACAGCACAGCCTAAACCCCAAGGGGAAGAGAAGCCAGCTCCTCTCTGTCCTCCCCCACAAATTGAAAGGTGGGTTCACCCCACAGGGTAGCTGTGTTTGAGGCTGACCCCGTACCTTTTGAGGAGATCTCCTGTGTGCAGGAATTTGCTGCAATAAGTTCCACCTCCCCAGGACTGAAACCAGAACTCACTTTTCCCACCTAGAAGCTGCCCACAGTGACAAATCGTGATCTGTTAGAGCAAGGCCAAGAAGCAGGTGCTGCTCAGAATCCATTTTCTAGCCAGGAAGGAAGTGATCGAGAGACTTGGGGTGGCCAGCTGGCGTGTGCAATAGGGTCTCTGCTGAATCCATTAAGTGGGGTTAAATTCTTCTGTACGAGTATAAGAATTAAGACCCGATAATTTACTTTGTATTCATTTGTCTTTCTCTCATAGGCTCCACCCTCCCCCAACCATAAAAAGACGCTCAATTTCACTAAAAATCAGAGAAAAGCAAAACAAATTAAGGTAAATATTGTTTTCTATCTATCAGACTGGTGAAGATGAAAAGGTTCAATGAACTATGTTGAGGAGAACATGCAGGGGGAAATGCTGCCAGTGGGAGAATAAACCAGTATAATCTCTCCAAAGAGAATTGGGCCACTAACCATCAAGTGCAAAATGCAAAACCCTTGACCCAGCAATTTCCCGAAAGGAAATCTGTCCTGTAGACCTTAGGCAAGGACAATTTCTCTTTAAAGTCCAGATCGTAAATATTTTAGGCATCTGGGACATATATCACTGTTGCAACTACTCAGCTCTGCTGTTGTAGCATAAAAACAGTCACAGAAAATATGTAAACAAGCGGGTATAGCTGTGTTCCAATGAAACTTTATTTACAAAAACAAGTAGCAGGTTGAATTTGGCCCACAGGCTATACAGTTCACCAACCCCTGCTAGGTATCCTAGCACATGTATATAAAACCTTACGCTGTTCACTGTGTTCTTCACAGCAATAGCCTGAGAATGGAAACCACCTGATATACAAAAAGAGAGGACAGGCTAAGTAAAATGTGACATATCCATTCAATGGAATACTTGCAGCCACTAAAAAGGAGGAAGAACCTCTATGTGTACTGATAAGGGTTGACATCCGAAATACATCAAATTTGTTTTAATGCAAGGTAGAGAACAGGGGAAAGTACATTTCCACTTTTATTAAAATTTACATATGTATATGTATATATTTGTTTATCTAATCATAATAGTACATATCTGAAGGAGGGAAACTAGATGGCTGGCCAACAGGCAGATGAGGGAGACTTTTTTCACCTTATGCCCTTTTTTGCCCCCTTGAATTTTATACCGTGTGCTTTACTGATGAAGAACAGGTAAAGAGCATTTAACTTTTTAATGCATGTGATGTTTTTTAAAGGATATCTTTTTTAAGATTTTATTTATTTATTTTTAGAGAGGGAAAGGAGGGAGAAAGAGAGAGAGAGAGAGAAACATCAATGTGCGGTTGCTGGGGGCTGTGGCCTGCAACCCAGGCATGTGCCCTGACTGGGAATCGAACCTGCGATGCTTTGGTTCGCAGCCCACGCTCAATTCACTGAGCTACGCCAGCCAGGGCTAATTCATGTGATTTTTTAGTAGTGCATTGGATCAGCAAGTATAGACAGACAAAGTGTGGTTCCAGACAGCTGACCTAGCTATTTCCAAAGTCCCCTCGCATGGCCAGAGATTGCATTGTGTCCATCAAAAGCCATCATAGAGGGAATCAGGAGACCTGGCTTCAAGTCAAGCCTCTGTTTCCAACTCACTATGCTGCCCTGGGCCACTCACCTCATCTCTCTGATCATCCCTTTCCTCTTCTGAAAAATGGAGTCAATAGTGCTTTTAAGTTACGTTATATAAAATAATATTTCTGTTGCCCTGACCAGGTGGCTCAGTTGGTTGGAACATTGTCCCATACATACACCAAAAGGTTGCAGGTCCAATTCCTGATCAAGACATGTACTTAGGTTGTGGTCAGATCCCCAGTCAGGGCATGTTCAGGAAGCAACTGATCGATGTTTCTCTCTCACATCAGTGTTTCTCTCTCTCTCCATTCCTCTCTAAAATCAATAACCATATCCTCAGGTGAGGATTAATAATAACAACAATAATGATGATAATACTAATATTAATAATGCTAATATTATTAGTATTATCGAACTAATTAGTATTGAATAATACTAATATTAACAGTGTAATAATACAAAATAATAATAATAATGTTACTGGGGAAATTTGTTAATGTCTCTGAGCCTCTTCCCTCAACTGCAAAATCAAAAAGTTAGACAAAAAGAGCCTTTCAACTTTCAAATGTATGACTTCATTCACAAAGTTTTCATTTACAAGACTTCAGGCAAAATCATGAATTTGGCAAGCCAGTGAGGATCCCTTTTTGTTTATCTCAAGAAAGTGACCTCCAAGTCCAAAAAGAAAATAAGATATATGTTTGCACTTAGAAATCCAGTCTGAAGTGGAGGTGGAACAGGGCTGCCTTCTTCCAAGGACAACACATTTTCTTGGCCCAATCAACCCACCAGCAGTTGTTGGCAAGCAACTTCTTTTTTTCTTTTTTGTTTCTTTCTTTCTTTCCTTTTTTTTTTTTGAGCTGCCACTGGGTATTGAACAGCACTGTTGGGGTGGAGGAGGGAGTAGTAAATGTCACTCATCAAGAGGATACACTAATAGTATCAAATAATAGACTCATGAGGGCTGACAGGACAAAGAAATGGAAGGATCTAGGTCAAGGGTGGCAATGCAGGAGGGCCTCCTGTCCCATCCTGATTTCTGGCCTCTGCTAAGAGCCATCAGTTGTATTGTTTCAGGAACTCCAGGGAGATGACAGTATGGTGACAAGGAAGAGCAGTTTTGCACTATCCTCCTATTTCTGAGAATTTCTGGTTATTGTTAAACAAAAATTTGGAGAAGTAAAACCGACAGGAAATCACACACATGTTGAGTTACAAGGTGGCAAATGTTGTGAAATCCATTTTCAGAAAAGGCCAACTGGGTGGGAGTGTGCTGAGGTGATAAGGAGCAGAGCTCTCAACACCATCTCAGCCCATGGAAGACTCTTTCCTTTCCTTTCCTTCCTCATTTCCATGGGCTCGGGAGCAACTACCCAGATGCTTTGAAAAGAATGTCACAAAGACTCTTCATGTCTGGGGCTTTAAAGAACGTTTTACTCTGGAGTAAACCATTTTTGCCCTTTCAGTCTTAGCACCAAGGCAGCCAGTCCAAGCTAAAAGGTTTTAATAAATCACAGACTCTCCCCAGAAATGCAGAGAGTATGGTGAGGGATACATCCCCCAAAATGATGGACAGGGACAAAGGAAAGGGAATATGGTGCAGAGAAAAAGGAGGGTGGGATTTCAAATGTGAATTAGAGAATTGCATTTCCTCATTGAGAGGCAGACCCTATAGTGTGCTTGCCTTCGACTTTACCAAATAGTACTAAATTATTTTCCAAAGTGGTTAAACCAACATATCCTCACACCCACTCCATACAGGATATTATATGACTTTTTTTTCACTCTTTGCCATTCTAACGCATATAAAGAGCTTTCTTGTTTTAGTTGCGATTTCTAATTACTAGTGAGGTTGAGTACCTTTTTATATACATTTGAAACTTGTGACTTTACCCATTTTTCTACTTGTTTTGGTTTATTTTGCATAAATTTGTAGGAGTCTCATATATTTGGGATATATATATTCTTGAAAATATATATATTCTGAGAAATATATATATAGTTACATATGTAGCTGAGCATATTTTTTACTTTTTACACAAGAGTTTGGAAACAAAAATATCAGCCATCAGTTCTATAATGTAAAATTTAATTAATGGGTTTCTTATGAGAAAATAATCTCACTTGATTTTCTGATCTAAAAAATTTATAAAATATTTTATATCTTTGATTATGATGCAAAAAAAAAAAAACCTCTACAAAGGGCCAGTTCCTAGCCTGTCTAAAATGTTTCACCATAGGACCCAATAAAATCTGACAGAATAGAAGAAATTTCTTACAGCCTTGTTTTAAACTTTCTATATCAGTCAAAATAAAATCAGAAAACCAACGGCACACACAAATTAGAAAATGTGAGGGACTGATTTCAAAGGGGCATGGATACTGAGAGGCCGTGAGAGCGCAGCAGTGAGGCCATCACTGCTCTCAAAGGGTAGGGCAGGGACAGCTGGCCGGAACAGAACCTAGAGAGAGAGAGCAGTATGGAGTGGGCCGCCTAGACAGGAGCAGTGCCCTTCTGTTGAGAGACACAGCAGCCTGTGTCAACCTCCTAGGAAAGAACCAAGTAAATAAATACCTCTGCCCCATGTTCCGCTCTCCCTCCCTCCCGTCTCCTACAGAAAGCCAGAGAATATAAGTGTCTTCAATGTAGTCCCTGACGTACAGCCTCCCAGGGCAAAGAATAGTATGAAGAAAGGTGGAGAACGACTGTTGAGGGGCACACTGAAGAAATCCAACACCCTTGCCCAGCCAGGTCACGTCAGATTCTATCCCATGTGTGTGAGAGGCAGGTAACCTAATGAAGCTATAAAGAATTTTGAAGCATTTTCCTTCATTCCTGGATATGAGTTTAAATCATGAGTTGCTAAGCTGAGAGATCCACTTGAAACCCTGTAGAAGGCATAGGCTACAACCAATAAAAAGTCATTTAATAAAAATCAGAAATGTTAAAGAGCTCAGAATTTCCTGTAAACCTAAGTGCTCTACTTGTTCTTTTTACTTAAATGTTCAGGATAACTTTTTGAAATCATATAGGAGTGATAAGAATAAGGAGGAGAAAGACTGATAACAGAGGCAGATACAGAGTTCATGGAATGCTTTGTCTCCTATTTTCCATCTTCCCTCTCTGCCAAGGAGAAAGATGATTGGACAGAGAATAGTAGGGCACTCATTCAGATGAGAGGCCTAAAAATCCAAACCGGTGGAGAGATTACAAGATAGCCCCTGGGTTCACTACATCAGTGCCAATCTCCTGGTCCCAACAAACTCCCTCCCTGCCTACTACTGGAAGGACTTGGTAATAAAAAGAGCTACTATTATCAAAAAACAATCTCAGAAACTGGGGCAGGAATGGGCAAGCAATTCTCAGACAGGTTTTCAAATATCACTTTAAGCAGAAAGAGAGTAACATAAAGCATTTAAATATGCCTAGGAGTCAGGAAGGACAAGTCATGATTTAATGAACTAACAGCACTTTCTTTTTTATCCATACTCTGCCAGACCAGTAAATCAGAGGAAGCTGTCAACACTCTGCTTCAGCATTTGATCCCAGCATTTGACAAAGGCTCTCACATTGTGAACAAGACGGAGGAATGTGGCCCACATGATCACAAAGATAGATGTTAATTATTAATCAATGTCAGCCCAGCGTCTCTAATGCCTCAGGATTCTGTCTTCAGAGATGTCCCATTCACTGAGTAAGTATCTGAGTGTACAGCTGGCTTGCTTTTCCATTTTCCTAATGGCTAGGAGAGGTAGCCAATATATTGAATGGCAGAGTGAGAATCCAAAGGCCATAACAAAAATCTTAATTGGAATAAATGTAAAACCCTACACTTATTACTTCTCTCTTCCAAAATCTACCGAAGTGACAGTAGATAAATTTTTCTTTAAATAAAAGTGTAAGTCCACAAGAACAAGGAGAAGGAGTAGTTAGGAAATGTGAACAATAATTTGAAAGATGGAAAGCAAAGAGTAACTGATTTGGCAGGACCCACCCCAAAGTGCCTGCAAAGAGGGATGCCAAAGAGAATGAAACCAGTTCACCCAGAAGCATCCTGAAAAGGCCTAAGATTACGAAGCCCAGATTCTGCAGAAGGAAGTGGTGAAGAATGCAGCGAAAAGCTGAAATCTGTAAAAATATTAATAAAATGAATTGCTAAGTGAGAGTGTTTCCATTCATTGAAGAGGTTCAACAGAAGTTAAACAAATGCTAATCAAATGTTATAAGAGAGGTTCAAGCTTTGAGTAGAAACTTGACTCAGTGACTTTCAAAGTCCCACCATCTCTGAAATCCTAAAATTCTACTCACCGGACTCCAAAAGTCTTTGGTAACTTCTGCATGTAGTTCCTACAGGTTTCCTATATGTGGCGCTGTAGTACAAGACGAGTCTGCAAAGGGTTACTCCTACCAGATTCTCCTGGGCTATACTAGAGTGTCTATGTTAACACGTAATAACGAGAATTTTTCTGAATTATTAAAATAAGAAACCTTAACCCGTCGATTCAGAACATCCAGGTACAGTAGTTATAATGACGCACGAGCCTTTGTATGCATTAATTTGTCATCCTTCTCAGCTCTGGCCTTCTGCCTTATTCATATCTCAGCTGTGACCCTTCAGTGCATCTGTCATTCTTGGACAGCAAAATCAGTCATTTGCCAAAGCAACTGCTCCTTCACATCCCAGGTGTCCTGCATCATTATGCATACACTTTACCTCAGGGCTTGTGAAAGCATGGGGCTTTATTTCCCTTGAGTTAAATAATGATAATAATAATAATAATAATATACAATAAAACTTTTTTCCTGCACAACTTTAGGCTAGTATCTCAAATATGATTGTCTCTAGTCTCCTCCCTTCCCCACAGCTAAAGGAGATTTATATTTTGCTTCTTAAAAGCTATTACTTAATATCTAGCTCTTCCTGACAAATTTTGCCACTCACCAAGGAACACCTACATCAACTCCATAGATTCCGATAATTCTGCTTATATATTCAGGTCCCAAATCCAGGAAAACTTTCTAACATTAGGAATCTATAAAACTGTCAAATGCAACCATTTTTTGCATAACTTCCCTCTTTCAACACACTGATTTTTTTTTCTAATGCTATTAGTCCACACAAAAACTTGAGTGCCTTTTTTTTGGTTGAGTTTGGTCTAGTTGTGAGTTGAGTGGGCGAATGAACTCACACTCATTCTTCCAGTGACTAGATCTTCAATAGTAATGGCATGCTTGTGCCTGATTCCAAGTACATGTCCTAACTTGGTTTATTATACATTGTTAAAGAGCAAAACATCAACCGAGTAAATTTAAAGGTTTAATTGGCTTTACTAAATTATTCATGATTCAGTATACCTCTAGTAGGGTCCAATAACTTGTACTCTTGACAAATCTCCAGGTAATTCTGAAGCTTTTGACTTTGAGATCACATTTTGAAAACAACTGCTTTAGCTCTAGGTCGATGGTCCTTAGATAAGATAATAAGTTATATGATTTAGAATATAGCATCTATGAATAAGGACCTTTCAAGTTCATTCCCCTCAGCAAGAGGCCCTGGGCACAAAATCTTTAATATGGGCTGTGAGCAGGAAAGCCACACTCTAATGTTTTCCCTGTCTAACCTTTTTCAAAGTGAGGTTCAACAGCATGCACTGAGAGCCTACCATGTGCCAAGTCTTCAGTGCACTAAGCCCTGGAGATACAAAACCAGGTCATTTTAACTTGTAATAATCAAGGACTCAACTAAATGATTTTAATAGCTTGTGAAAATCAAGTAATATGTTTTGGTTCTCTTTTGAATATAAGGACGCAGTAAAAGATAACTGCAGAAATTCTCAAAATTCTCCACTCAAATCATATTGTGGTGGAAACAGGAGAGTGAGAGGCGCATAAGCAAGAAAAGCATAGCCAAAAAAACTAATATAAAAGAATTAGTTATGAACTACTCAGAATTCCTAACTCTGAGTAAACCAAAAGAATATTATGACGAAACACACTAGGCTCTGTTCTTTCAATATCCAGCTGCATGCAGAGGAGTCAAGTTGAGTTTATCTGAAAAGGAGGAGGTATTCAGCAGATCTATAAGAGACGGGAAAAAGCCAAATACAGGGTCCGGCACAAATAACACCACTTTTTATTACAAAATCATACGAAGCATGTAATTCTGTAATAAAACAATATCACACTCAAGCACACCATATGACATTTTAGGTGATATTCAAATTAAGATTATAAATTATTACCCTACCAACCACACTCAAGCAGGCCTTACTTCTGCCAGACCTTGTAGAGAGTGGCTTTAGAAAAGGTCACATACAACCAGCCTGTGAAGGGGGTTCTGTGATGAGCAGAGTGCACTACTTTTCCTTGACTGGAGAACCCCAGAAGAAAAGGCTACAGGTCTGCTCCTTCTCTCGTCATCCCAGGTTGCAGCACGCTGCCTTCCTTTTTCTGGCTTTGGCCTCACGCTCTGGCCAAGTTCACAGTGGATTGTGTTGTATTATATCGTCCTCTAGTGGCTTCAAAAATGTCTTGTCTTCCTTTCCTAAAGGCAGTATTCATCAGAGGGCCACACAAACAGGTGGTGCTTAACAAACGTCTGTTAAGTAGACTAGAATGAATGACAGAGATGCTGTGGGGTGATTATGACTAGACAAAGCGACCCAGCTCAGCTTGCCTGGGAGAATGGGTAGTTATTTTAGGCTCAGGCTCCTTAGGCCATCACTGACTTTCCTTTAAAGCAGGTAATGCAATCCAGGTTGTCATTGTCTCTTATACAGTATCAGGAAATCCAGTGTAACGTTTGGGGTACCATATCCCGGGAGTACAAAAGTTCTAAAAGTGATAACTATAGGTTCTCTATTGATAAGGACAAACACAGTGGGTTGAAGTGTTTAAAGTTGGTCTTTTCTGGAGTATTGTGCATAGTCACAGTCTCAGTCATGTCTGAAACAGGAACACCTCACATACTGAGTAAGAAAACTGTGTAAGCTTATGGTTCATTAGTCTTTCTTTTGTATTAGCTTAGTCTATTGTGGGATGGGTTTGGGGCATTTTTTCTTCTATGGATCCATTCAATAAGTGTTTGTTGCTTCTGCTGTGTGCAAGGTAGCACGATGATCAGTTTGGGAAAGGGTGGGGGGAGAGGGTGGAGGCGCAAATGAGGCATACCTAAACTCTCAAAGTGCTCACCATGTAGGGAGAAACCAGAGTACGCACAGTTTTTTTTAAATACCTGAATGTAGAAAAAAAGGATAAATACTACAGAAACATGTATAGTGAAAATCAAACCTCCTTCATCTTTGACTTTCTCTCACTGTTGTTGCTTCTTTCCTTTAATCCTTTCAGAAAGGTTCTCTGTATACTCATAAATCAATAAATCCTCATTTTCTTTTTCCACAAAAAGAAGCATAAAACAACACATTGTTCTGCCTCTTGTGTTTCATTAATTACAAGTAGAACTACCTCATTTAACTGCATAGTATTTCACTGAATGAATATACCGTTATTTATCAGGAATAATGTCACTAGCTGTGTAACGCTAGGCAAGTTACTTAAACTTTCTGTGCCTCAGTTTCCTTACCAGTGAAGAAAGGATAATAATAGTACTAACTCATAGAGTTCTTGTGAGGATTAAATTGTTACATTAAAAGTTCTTTAAAAAGAACAAGTATAAAGGACACACGGTCAAAAACAAGAGCAGGGTGGAAACAGGAGGAAGGTGGGGAGGTCTGGTGGGGTGGGCTGGGATGGGCGTAAAAGGCAGAAAACTGTACTTGAACAACAATTAAAATAAAATAAATATTTTTTAAAGTTGCTTAAAAGAGTTAGACCTTATAAAAGCTAAAAAAATGTTTTTATTATTATTACCACATATTACAGTTTTTGCTAACAATTATTACTACACTTAGTATCCCTATAGTTATGTCTTTGCATAGCTGTGCAATGTATAGGTTAAACTCCTAGATCATATACATTTAAATTTTGATAGCTATTGCCAAGTTGCCCTTGAAAGAGGCAATATGAATTTATCATCCTACCAACAATATAAGAATCCCTGTTTTCTCACACCCTCGACCACAATCTATCATGAATTTTATCAGACATATAATTAAATAGGTGACATTAACTTTTGTGGGCAGATGTGTCAAGAACCGTGAAGAGACTAAGATTTTCCCCTGTTTGCAAGCTCACAATTAGCCTGCCACGGTTTCCTGGAAGCTGACCAAAGGCCCAAGACGCCTGGCTCAGAGACAAAGGACTTTGTCTCCTGTTAGGCAGCATGCCCTCATGTTTGTGTTACTTCGCCTCCTTTCCCCTACCCCCAAATCATGCATCCCATGATGATGGCAGCCCAAGTACAATAGAAGCTAAGCGTGCAATTGAGCTTAGGAGACTCCAGTCTTTTACAGAGGCTGCTAACAAACCTGCCCGACCTTTGTTATAGAGGGAGGTATTATACAGAGAGAGACCTAGCCTTTCCACTGGATAATCAGCAACCACCAAGGCAGCAGAAGACAGTAGCCCCAAACTATTTAATGGTCATGCGTTCGGACCTCTGCAGGCTAAAAATAATATCTTAATCTAAGTTACATTCTACCTGAGCCTTAAAGTAAGATGGCCTCAGTCTACTTTCCCATGAAACCAGACAAAGGGACATAAGAAAGGACCTCAGAGCTGTCCTCAAGACCTGAAGAAATGATTCATTACCTTTACCTCTCCTCCAACCAATCACCTCTCAGCATGACCCCAAACCCCTATCCATGGTGTCCTGTGATTTTGCTCCGTACAATCTGCAACCTACCCGCCATCAGAGAGCTCTGGCTTTTGAGAATCAGCTTCCTATTCTTCTGGGTAGCACCATTCATAATAAAATGGCCAATATTCCTCCACTGCAATCCCCAGTGTCTAGAGTTTGGCTCTACTAGCTCCAGGTGGATGAACTTTCTGTTCTGTAACATGGTGAATCTGGAGTAGCTTTCTCCATTACGGTGCAACATGTTAGATGATTTTTATGAGCATTGTACTGCTCCTTAGTCTGAAATAAAATACATTTATGAAATCTATGAGCCACTTACTGTTATTCAAGGTTCCATCCATTTTGCCAGTACCATTCAGTGTTCTTAATTATAAACGATCTTCATTCTGACTACTTCATGCAGAAATTTATTAAGGGAAATTGGGTAATTCACAGAATCTCTTGGAGGACAGAGAGTCCCATTCTGAAGCTAGATAGTCAGAAGCAGGCCCAAACTCACAATGGAAGGAGGCCACTCTGCCAAAAATACAGCTGACACTGCCACTTGGCACTAGTGATGCTTAGGAATGGACGTCAGAAGCTCTGCCACTGATATTTTCAAAGTCCTAGATACCTCCTTCACACTAGAAAATCAGTGTCCCCACTTGCTGCCTCCTTAGCTGAAATCACACCTGGGTATGTCTGATTGCTGGAACCCAGGTCATACATCAGAACTCTAGCTACAAGGAAGTCTGGGAATGTGAACTTTCTGGTTTCAGCCTTGAGAAGGCAGAAAATATAATGTGGAAAATGACCAAAATATATGCAGTCTTGTAGTGACACGGTCAGTAAGTCCTTTGCCCAAATCCCCTTGGATCCATTTCCTATTTTTACCCATGCCAGGAGCACTCCTAACAGCCAGCGCCTTCTCTTTGTCAGAGAACTGCTCCCAAAATATCTAAATTCCCTTGTGCCATGTTCTGAATATTTGTGCCCCCTCCAAGATTCATGTGTTGAGATTCTACCCTCAAAAATGATGGTATTACGTGATCCCTCCCAAACCCCGGAGGGTCCATCGGAAACCGGAAGAGGGACGGGGCTTCGCGAGAGCTGCAGCCCACAGAGGTGAAGTACGGGACTCCTCGCAGCCCCAGCCTGGCACCGTGACCCCGGAAGAGAGGCGGGTGCTTTGCTGAGCGCAGAGCCTGTAGTGGCCAGGCTGGGGGAGGGGCGCAACCCCTT
>PVIA01010209.1:0-53677 GCA_004024845.1 Tonatia bakeri
GATGCAAAAAAAAGCATTTGATAAGGTACAGCACCCATTTATGATAAAACACTCAGCAAAGTGGGAATAGAGGGAGCATTCCTCAACATAATAAAGGCCATATAGGAAAGACCTACAGACAACATCTAAAAACTAAAATCTTTAGCACTGAGATCAGGAACAAGACAAGGGTGCCCACTTTCACTACTTCTATTCAACATAGTATTGGAAGTTTTAGCCACAGCAATCAGACATGAAAAGGAAATAAAAGGCATCCAAATTGGAAACGAGGAAGCAAAACTGTCATTGTTTGCAGATGACATGATAGTGCACATAGAAAATCATATAGACTCCACCAAAAATCTGCTCGACCTAATAAATGAATTTGGCAAAATGGCGGAATACAAAGTCAATATCCAGAAATCAAAGGCATTTTTGTATACCACCAATGAAACAGCAGAAGCAGGAATCAAGATAAAAATCCCCATTTGACATAGCAAAAAGAAAAATAAAATACCTGGGAATAAACCTAACCAAGGAGGTAAAAGACCTGTATGCAGAAAAGTACACAACACTGAAGAAAGAAATCAAGGAAGACACAAACAAATGGAAACATATACTGTATTCATGGATCAGAAGACTTAACATCATCAAAATGTCCATATTACCCAAAGCAATTTACAGATTCAATGTAATACATATTAAAGTACTAAGGGCATATTTCACAGAAATAGAACAAACACTTCAAAAATTTATATGGAACCATAAATGACCCTGAATCACTGCTGCAATTTTTAGAAAGAAGAGCAAATTAGGAGGAATCACAATACTGATACTAAACTGTATTACAAGGCCACTGTAGTCAAAACAGCCTGGTACTGGCATAAACACAGGCACATGGACCAATGGAACAGAACAGAGAGCCCAGAAATAAACCCAAGTATCTACAGTCAATTAATATTCAACAAAGGGGGCAGCAACATAAAATGGAGTAAAAATAGCCTCTTCAACAAATGGTGTTGGGAGAACTGGATGGCTATGTGCAAAAAAATGAAACTTGAGCACCAACTTATACCATACACAAAAATAAATTCAAGGTGGATAAAAGATTTAAATATAAACTGTGACACCATTAAAGTCCTAAAGAAGAACATAGGCAGGAAAATGTCAGATATTGCACACAGCAACATTCTCACTGATATGTCCTCTAGAGCAAGGGGCATAAAGGAAAGAATAAACAAATGGGATCTCATCAAAATAAAAAGCTTCTGCACAGCTGAAGAAAACAGTATTAAAATAAAAAGTGAACCAACTGTATGGGAAAACATATTTGCCAATGATACCTCAGACAAGGGTTTAATCTCCAAAATATATAAAGAACTTATACAACACCACTCTAAGAAGACAAGCAACCCAATTAAAAAATGGGCAAAGGACTTGAACAGACCCTTCTCCAAGAAGGACACACAGAGGATCCAGAGACACATGAAAAGATGCTCAGTATTGCTAGCTATCAGAAGATGCAAATTAAAACCACAATGAGATACTACTTCACACTGGTCAGAATGGCCATCATAAACAAAGCAACAAACAAGTGTTGGAGAGGTTGCAGAGAAAAGGGAACTCTAGTATGCTGTTGGTGGGATTGCAGACTGGTACAACCACTATGGAAAACAGGATGGAATTTTCTCAGAACACTAAAAATGGATCTGTCTTTTGACCCAGCAATTCCACTGCTAGGATTATATCCTAAGACTTGAAACACCAATCCAAAAGAACCTAAGCACCCCAATGTTCATAGCAGCACAATTTACAATAGCCAAGTGCTGGAAGCAACCTAGGTGTCCGTCAGTAAATGAATGGATCAAAAAACTATGGTACATTTACGCAATGGAATTCTATGCAGCAGGAGCTCCTACCCTTTGCAACAGCATGGTTGGAACTGGAAAGCATTATGCTAAGTGAAATAATCCAGGCAGTGAAAGACAAATAACATATGTTTTCACCTTTAACAGGAACCTAATCAACAAAACAAACAAGTAAGCAAAATGTAACCAAAGACACTGAAACAGAACAGGGACACTAAAATAGAAAATAGAGAACATAGCTGACAGTGACCAAAGGGGAGATGGGAGGGAATTTCAGGGAGAAAGGGGAAGGGTTTACAGGGACAAGTATAAAGGACACATGGACAAAAACTAGGGGTCAGTGGAAATGAGACGGAGATGGGGAAGGCTAGGGGAATGGGCTGGGATGGGAGTAAAAGACAGAATACTGTACTTGAACACCAATTAAAATAAAATAAAATTTAAAAAATTATTTTTGTTCAAGTACAGTTGTCTGCATTTATCCCTACCACTCCTCCCGACCCCAGCCATCCTCACCTTCCTCCCCTAATTCCACACCCTCTTGGTTTTGTCCTTGTGTCCTTCATAGTAGTTTCTGAAAACCCTTCCTCCCCTTTCCCCTATTATCCCCTCCTCTCACCCCTCTGATTACTATCAGATTGTTCTTAATTTCAATGACTGTCATTATATTTTGCTTGCTAGTTTGTTTTGTTGATTAGGTTCCACTTAAAGGTGAGATTATATGGTATTTATTTCTTAAGTAGGATGCTTTACTGAACAAAACATACAGAAGAGCAGTAATAGAAGAATTATATGGCTGACGACTGTAATTCCCACATGAAAAGACATCAGATCCCACAAGGAGGCTTGTTATAAAGAGACAGGTACAGGGAAATCCTTCCCCTCAGAGCTCTCCAGCTGGGTCTCCCTTTCTCATTTCCTTTCTTCGTCTCTTACACAGAGTCACACTCAGAAATACACATAGGATATCTTAGAGCACACAATTTCACTTAGCTGACCTATTTTATTTTAAAAGGGAAATGAGCTAATGCACTAGATTTAGGAGAAGACTGACACATCTCCATTTATCTTTCTGCTCACTGTTCTTATTCTAAACCCCAAACTCAAGTTGACAATTTTTTTCTTAACAGGCTTTGTTAAAGACAACCTGAAGGCTTCCATTTGCATTTCCCCTTCTTTTTGCCTATCCTAGTCTGAACATGTACACACAATCCATTTACTGCCAAATAGAGCCCATAAAAGGGAGTTCTTTAATTGTTGCATCTGATAAATACACGGACTGAGTGCCTAATAATAAAACCTAATACATATTGCACTCTTACCATGAATGCTTTTCATCCTCACAAAAGCCCTAGGAGATTGTATCATTACACTCCTCCAGAGAGGACAGATAGTGAAAGTTCAGATTAAGTAACTCGCTCAAGGCCACTCAGATTTACATAAGAGAACCAGGACTTCACTATATTGTACAGAATAATTATAATTTGTTGGTAACAGTTTTGCATTTGTATGGGAGAATATACAGATAGATAAGACTCAACCCCTCATTTCAAAGTTGCTTAAAACCCAATTATGATGAAAGATGGGGCCACATGTAAACAAAAGCTTGAGCAAAGGACAGGGGTTCAGGCTAAGAGGAGGAGTGAGAGTCAGAAAATGGGTTGAGACTGGGTGAATACAAAACTAACCAGATATGAGGTCCCAACTTGCATAGTGGATCACAGTGTTGAGAGGCTGATCAGCTGACCCAGTCTGGTGGTAGACATCCCAGGCAGGACAGGAGGGTTAGCTGAGTGATGGCATGAACACTGCTGCTGCAGACAGAGTTTTAAAGAGGCCAACCTTAGGAGCTGTTTTTTTGTTCTTTATTAAAGAAGAGTTTCCCATGCACTGTAAGCAAAGAAGTCACAAGCAACAGTTCTTTGTCCAGAAACCTCAGGATCCCAATGCTAGGAAGAAGTAATCATCAAGGGGAGACAGTCATAGAGGCCCACTGAACTATTTCAGATTACACCTGTCCTGTGTATTTTTTACACCACGTTTTTAGGTATGATCATTCTGGAGATTTGCTGTACAGTACTGGGTCTATACTTAACTATATTGTGTACAATAGACCCCCTTTATCTGTGGTTTCACTTTCCACATTTTCAGTTACCTGTAGTCAACTGCCACATGAAAATATTAAATGGAAAGTTCCAGAAGTAAACAATTCATACATTCTAAATTGCACACCCTTCTGGGTAAAAAGATGAAATCTCATGCTGTCCCACTCTGTCCTGGCCTGGATGTGAATCATCATCCCTTTGTCCAGCATATCCACACTATAGATGCTCCCACCTGTTTGTCACTCAGTAGCTGGCTCAGTGTCACATCAACTGTCAAGGTGTCACAGTGCTGGTATTCAGTTCATCCCTATTTTACTTAATAATGCCTCCAAATAACAAAAGTAGTGCTGCTGGCAATTCTGATAAGCCAAAGAGCTGTAGAGTGCTCCCTTTAAATGAAAAGGGAGTACAGTAAAATAAGATATTTTTCAAGAGAGACCACATTCATATAACTTTTGTTACAGTATATTGTTACAATTGTTCTAGTTTATTATCAGCTATTGCTGTTAAAATCTTTTACTGTGCCTTTTTTATAAATTAAAATATCATAGAACTTTATGTATAGGAAAAAATAGTGTATATAGAGTTCAGTACTATCTCTTATTTCAGGCATGCTCTGGGGGTCTTGGAACATATATCCCATGAATAAGGGGGTACTGCTCTACTTAAAATTGGCTAAGATAGTAGATCTTATGTAGAATGGTCTAACCACAAAATTAAAAAAGTTACAATAAGTAAATATGTAACCAAAGAGGTTGGAAGAAAATTTGTAGTTGTTAAGTCTGTGTTTACTTCTGAGGTTTGAATAAGAGTTAAACAAGAAAGAACACTATATCTGACCTACCTCCACCTTTCTACCAAAACCAGAAAGAATATCTTTGTCTCCCATTATTTCCCCAATTTAAGGAAATTCTCTGCCTTCTCCTTCCTCTCTCTCCATACCTACCTCCTCTCCCATGACATTTACCTGCCTTGTGTTATCCTCTTGGCCTGTGCCCTGTTTCAATGCTTTTGGAAGGACTAGAATGCTAACTGAATCCATCAGAACAGGAGATATTGTTTACATATGGGTGGGGACACTGTCATTAAAAGCTCAAACCCAAACTAAGCCTGGTCACAGAAGACCTGGATGTGAAGATCATTGAGTGTGAGGGCATCATGCAGCCATGGAAGGTGGTGAAAATTGCATACTGGATTCAGGTGTAGGTGGGGAAGTGGGAGCTCTAAGCCTGTGCATTGAGCTTCAGCTCGGCTTTAGCTCAGAGCTCTGCACTGAGGTCGCCAGGCTTGACTGTTGCTAAAATCAACCTCTACGCTTATCTGCAAACTTTCTATATCCAGTCCCTCTGGGAACATTCTGGAGTAGTGATGCTCAATGCTAGGCTGGCTGAGAGTACTGGCCATACCACATTAAAATCGCACCTTCATTTTTTAACCCTCTGCATGTTCTCACCCTGTATCTTTTCTATAGTTCCCTCCTCCTTCTGATTGTCATTCTCTCTTTCTTATTGGACCAAATCCAATCTAACTTTCAAGGTTCAGCTCATCTGTCATTTCTCTATTTTTTTCCTGATTCCCTGTAGGAAAAAAAAATCCTCTCTTCTTACCTGTACATTTTTTTAAATATTCATTTGAGAATGTTTTATGAGAGAGAGGAATGGGGGGAGGGAGAGAGGCATCGATGTGAGAGAGAAATGTTGATTGGGTGCCTCCCCTATGCTTCTGACTGGGGATTGAACCTGCAGCCTAAAGTATTTGCCCTGACCAGGGATCACACTTGCAATCTGCAGTGCATTGAACCCACAGCGTTTTGGTGTATAGGACAATGCTCCATCCAACAGAGCCACCTGGCCAGGGTTTAACTCTTATGTTTTAATGGCATTATTTTGTGCCTTTGTATATTCCTGTTGTCTCCTTTACTGGTCTATGGGTTTCTTGAGAACTGATTGTGTGTATCTGATTCATCTATGTGTCTCCAGTGCCTAGTGTTCTGTCAGAAAGTGATGAATTAATTAAACAAACAAAAATTTCAGGGGTGTCTCTTTGCATGTCAGATGATGTGTTAGATTCTGGGAGTGTATTGACAAGATCCCTGCCCTAAGAAACATACACTATAGTGGGGGAGACAGACATAAATGAAAGAATCACACAAATAAACCTAAATGAACACTGGAGGTACACAAGCTTTTGAGAGCTTGTAATGGGGGGTTGACCTGTTGGAAAGGTCAGTTAAGGCTCAGGAGGAAGTGATATTAGAGCTGAAGTCTGTAGGGACAGTAGCTCTAACCAGGTGAACCTTCCAGGTAGAAGAAAGATTGTACAAAGGCTCAGGGCAGAAGGGAGATTAGTACTTGTTGGAGGAAGTGAAAAAAAAAAAAAAAAAGATCAGTGTGGCCCAGAAAAGAATGTGTTAGCACCAAAGCGAGAAAGAAGGCTAAAGAAGTAGGTAGGGATTTGGATTTGTGGTCATGGTAAAGAAGTTGGCCTTTATCCCATGATCACATGCTGAGCACCTTGAATATCTACAGCCTACTAAATTGTGGAGAGTTTGGTCCTCCATAGGCAAACTGGCCTTTGTCGGCCTCACAGTGTGTGCACTGATGAAATGAGTGTGGATTAGCTTTTTCATAAGTCAGAGAGCTCTCTGTAAAGCTGAGGAAGACATGATAGAGAAAAATCTGTGACAATATCTTTTTTAGCCTGCCTTGAGGAGGACAAAGGAAATACAGACTACAACTAGAATGTCTTTTAATTTCCATAAGCAATGGAAAAGCATTTAATTATGTCAGGACATCTTCACTGTAGTGCCAAAGTTTATGACAACACACTCTCTTGGCTGATTGGATCCCCCTGCACATGAGCACAGGGGGTTCCATTTGGAAGAGAAGGGAACTCATACATGGGGCCTTCTCTTGGGCCAAGTTCTCTATAGCAAACTCTCCACACACCCCATCTAGGTAGCTTATAAACAACCCTTGATATCACTTTCAATTCAATAGCCATGGAGCAAGAGGAGGCTGAGAGTAAGGGTAGAATCAAGAATGATTTCCTTGAAATGCTGGGTGATTAGGTGGATGTTAATGTCACAAAGGAAGAGGAGATTTGGGGAGAAATTAGTTCAGTTTTTGACTTGTTTAAGAGTCTGAAGGATGTTTGGTTGGACACTGGAATGTAGTTAGAAATACAGTCCTGACCTTAAGAAAGTTGAGTAGTTGAAAACTCAGAAATGCTGAAGAAGTGCTTTCCAGGAAAGTGTTTCTTCAACACCTCCAAATACTTCCAGCTCCACCTATCACATAGCTCCAGATGACATTTGTAGACTTTGTTTCCCCACCATCCTAAAGAAAAGCCAAGCAGACTAGAAAAATGTAATCCGAGTTATATCCACACAGCTCTTCTCCACCTTCACCAAGTATGTCATCAAGCAAAGCAATGAATGGCTTTTTCCCTGTGTCATCATTAATTTAGATTTTTATAACTTAAGAGTTTCTAATTGTTAACAGTGCGTGAGACTTCCAACTCTCTCACTCTCCAGTTCAGTCTTGCCTACCTGCCTCCCTCCCTCCCTTTTTTTCTTTTCCTTCCTCCCTCCCTTTCCTTCCTTCCTTCCTTCCTTCCTTCCTTCCTTCCTTCCTTCCTTCCTTCCTTCCTTCCTTCCTTCTTTCCTTCCTTCCTTCCTTCCAATACTGTGTGCCAGTCACTAATGATCAAGACACACAAAATCTCAGCTGTCTCAAAACTTAGAGTTGATGGGAGAAGAATTGTAAGGAAGAAGTACAGAGCACTGGGGGGGACATAGCCCAGTCTGGTGTCAGTGCCTGCATGGAGCATGATACCATTTCCGGAGATGGAGAATCCAGGAGAGGGACCAGGTTTCGGAGTGGCTTTCAGGGGGTAAATAAGATTCAAATGCACATGGAGCTCACAGTACCAAGCACCATTCTAAGTAGGTTACAATCATCTATTCATATAATCCTCCCAGAAACTCTAGGAAGGGGTCACCCTAATGATCCCCATTTTACAGCTGGAAGCATGAAGCCCAGAAGATTAAGTGATTTTCACAAGATCATATAACTAGTAAATGCCAGAGCCAGGACTTCAAACCCAGGCTGGCCAGCCCAGAGTCCACACTGTTTATCTCTGTAGGATGCAGACTCTGTCATGGTGCCCTATTTAGACACATCCAGTTGAGGATTCTGGGGGGATATTTAAATGACAATTTGATGAAGTTTTCTTATCATTTAAAACAGTCTGAATGGGGATTTCTGTTATTGCTGGCAAAAGCATTAAGAGAGAGTCATGAATGGATGTCTGAAATGGCAAAATTCAGGAGAGAAGGCTGGATGGATGTTCAGTCTGGTTGACACATTAATGTTCTATTTCCAACAGTGAATCCCAGGTTATTCTCTCCTTTGAGAGGTCCCTAACCCTTATATGATTTGCATGGCCTGTAGTATCTTCTGGGAGATAAAGACACATAAGGGAAGATTCTTTTACTGTTGTTACTAAATCCAAAGAGAGCGCCTGCATGCTTTTGGGTAATAGTGCCTATTCACATATTCTGTCTTCCTGTCCCCACCCCTACACATGCACATATACCTAAGGCCCTTGGAAGTGACTATTGTATGTAAGGTAAGTTGGACATGGTGATGGATATGAATGCTGCAGAGTACGAACCACTAGAAAAGCAAGTGGCATAGAAACAGCTTTCATAGCAATGAATGAAGTGAATACAGGAAGTTCAGGTTTCCTGTCCTGGGCATCTCACATCTCAGTTGTCTTCTTACAAATGTTGTATACCTACCTTGTTTGAGTTTGACTAAGACTGATTAAAGCCCTTTAAATGGTTCTTGTTGACAAGATGTGCTATAGAACATTTTAATGACTAAACAAAATTATGATACAATTTCACTTGATTAAAGACAACACTAAAAACTGTGTAATTTTCAGTGTATATGTGAAGACAGCAACTTAAAACCACCTTTAAAGAATTCAAAATCTGGGTTCTGCTGGAGAAAGGCAGAACAATGGGTGTGGTAGCATTGTTCCTGGATTTTCTTCCCTTTGACTCTTGCATGGTGTTTGTTTCCTTTGTCTCCCACTGGCTTGTTCTGTTCTTTCCCAGTTGTCCAGATAGCTTGAAGGTGACCACCAAGAAAAACCAGATAGTATTTACAAAAGTGTCCTATTTCTAGAGGTTCTCTGGACCTCACTCTGGGCCAGAATTGTTGCATGTGTTTGTCATTTCCCTGTTCAAATTCCCTCTATGGTTCTAGTCTGAAGCTCCACTCCCTGCCCTCCCCAATCTAACCAACACAACTTGTTGATAAAACAAAGCTGAGTTTACTGTTTAGGGTGGTAAGGAAGAACAGCAGCTTGCAAAGCAATGACTGTGTGTCAGATGGGGAAAAGGTAGGGTCAGAATTTAATGGGAATTGGAAGTTTGATTTAAGATGAGGTCTTTTTAAGGGAGGGTTTGGTTAGGATTGTATAAGGATCATGATCCAACAACAGTTCAGAACCAGTGGGCACAACAAAGTGGATTTTGCGATAAAGGCCTAAAAATGAAAGAGTTGATGGGTCCTTCTCAAGTTTTTAAAATGAATATCAGCTCATTTGCTTGGGTAGGAGACTTCTGGAAAAAGAAAGCCATGCTAATGAAGTCAGGGGAGTAGCACAAAATCATGTTCAAGTAGACAGTAAGATGTGATTTGGATCTCCATGTCCAGGTGAAAGTAGATGGTTTTCATTCTCACTTGCTGTGGATAAAGTTCAGACTAAAATGTTCACAGGATCCTCTGTGAACAACCTGTTGCTTTTCCATCACGTCTCATTCTTAGCTTACACTCTACAATTCAGCTCCATTAGCCTATTTTTAGTTTCTTATTCCTTCCCACCTTGGGGCCTTTGCATATACTGCATTCCCTGTTTGAAATACCCTCTCTCCCTTCTATTATTTGTTTAGTTAGCTCCTTTTTCTAGGGTTTAATTGTCACTTCTACAGAGAAGCTCCACTGATACCCAGTCTAAGTTGGGTTCCCCTATTTCCAACTCTTTTGACACTCCTTATATCTTCTTCAGTAACAATTAAGTAGCAATTTACAATAAATTATTTTATGCTGCCTCTGTCTTACTGCTGCTATATTCTTAGGGCTTAGAAGAATGATTGCAGCTAATGGATACTCATTACATATTTGTAGAATAAATGACTATGGATATGGAATGTGTCTCTTTTGATATATGGGAACAAAGTTTTGGTTCCATGAAACTACAGTACATGCATTTCTCATGAAAACCTTCTGTAATATCTACACCCACAGATACACACTAAATTGTGTCCTTCCCACCCCCAAATTCATCTTGAAGTCCTAACCCCCAGTGGCTCAGAATATAATTATATTTGGAAATAAGTTCTTTATGGAGATAATTAAGTTATAATGAGCTTACTGGGGTAGGTCCTCATCCAGTATGACTAGTGTCCTTATGAGAAGCAGAGATTAGGACACGGGAAGAGAGACACCAGACACACACACACACATGCACATACACACAGATGACCATGTGAACCCATGGCAAGAAAGCGACCATCTACAATCCAGGGAGAGAGGCCTCAGAAGAAATCAAACCTAGGGTACCTTGATCTTGGACTTTCAGCCTCCAGAACTCTGAGAAAATAAATTTCTGTTATTTAAACCACCTGGTCTATGGTATTTTGTTAATGGCAGCCCAGCAAACTAATATACCCACCTTAGATGAGGTGAGGAGCCCCTCCTCTGGCTAACTCTTTTTGTTTCCCTCCATCATAGCACTTATTTCTCTGAATTGTAATTGGCCCCCATTCAACTCTAAGCTTCAGAACAGATGGACTTAGTCACATCTTTATTCCTGAGACCTAGCACAGTGCTTGACATATAGTAGGTATTCTATATGTGTTTGTAAAACAAATGAATGAATGAATTTAAGAATGAAACGAGGATGCTGAGTGTATGCTCTAGTTAAGTATTGCCTGGCAGGAATTCATTTATTTATTTGTTAACTATTCATTGCACAAATACTATACCAGGCATGACTCCAATGCACCAAACAGATCAGATAAAAAAATCTTTGTCCTCCTGGAGCTTACCTTGTGCTGGAGGTAGACAAACAATAAGCAAGAGAAATAAGTAAACAAATATGATGGTACCAGGACTAGGATGAGACAAATGAGGCACTGACTTTGGTTGCAAAATCTAGGGGGTGTTGCCCCCAAAAACCCCTCAGTGATCAAGAAAAATAATACTTTAATGCAATATTTAAAGTAACAAAATTAATGCAAAAATATCCATGATGAACAAAATTTAAAAGTTTTAAGTAAAGACAAAATGCTTACATAACCTGTTAGGTAAGTGCTAAGGAGAAAAAAAATTGGGAATAGGGATAGGAAATTCTGGGGGGAAAAGTGTTGAAATTTTAGGTAGAGTAACCAAAGAAAACATCTATCAAGAAGATAATGTTTGGGTGGAGACCTGAAGGAGGTGAGGAGTGGTCCATGCTAATGTCTAGGAGAGAACCTTCTAAATGGAAGGAACAGCAAGTGCAAAGGCTCTAGGGTAACCAGAGAGGAGTGAGTAGAGAAGATGAATTGGCAGAGGACAGGAGTACAGGAGATGGGGTTATAGGGTAACAGAGGCCAAGACATTGAGGGAAGGAGCTGAGCTCAGTGTTGCCAACTCATCTGGCCTTTTTCAGAGACCAGAAGTCAGAATTTAGTGACATTCTTTAATTTTTAAAGGTAGTCCACTAATTTGAAAAAATAATTAAACACTCTACAGGCTAAAACAGATGGTTCACTCCTGAAAGTGATTTTGCTTCCTGGAGACAATGGTAATGTTGAGACATTTGTGGTTTCATGTCTGGGCAGAGGGTTAGGTAGCACACAAGTTGAGAAGACAGAGGCCTAGGATGCTGCTAAAAATCAGCAACACATGGGACAGCCCCCAACAATAAAGCTTGATCTCAAATGTGAGTAACACTGAGATTTGTAAATCTGTGATGAACAGAATATACCTGTGGATGGAATCTGCTGATGGATGAGGTCAGCAGATTTCTGAAAAGGAGCAGATGGGCCAGAAGCTCAGGGATGGCCTCTTCCCTCCAGGCCTCTCCAAATGCCTATCCATTTCCTTTATGCTTCAGCAGAAGTGATTTTCCACCTCATGCCCCGCATTCCTCATTAAGTAATTGCCATCCACAGCCCCTGATTTCTATGACTGTAAGTAACCACCCCAGATAAAAAAGCTGCCAGGTTCACAAGAAACAGATGGAGATCAGCCAGTTACAAGGCTCTTAGACTAAAATGTGAGTATCTTCCTTTTTTCAAAAAATGATTTTATTTATGTATTTCTAGACAGAGGGGGAGGGAGAGAGAAAGAGGGAGAGAAACAGCAGTGTGTTGTTGCTTCTTGCGTGCTGCCTACTGGGGACCTGGCCCACAACCCAGGCATGTGCCCTGACTGGGAATCAAACCAGCAACCCTTTGGGTCACAGACCAGTGCTCAGCCCACTGAGCCATCCCAGCCAGGGCACGGGTGTCTTCTTTATCTCGTCTCTGACTGCCCAGCCTGGTTCTCTAATTCTTGCTGGTGGAGTTCAATTTCTCATTTTAAATTATTTCAGTTAGACCTTTGTTGTAATGTAAGAGAATGTCTAGAGCAACTATTTTTATTTAGCAGAACTAAATGTTGGAGATTCAAAAATGCCTACAGAGGCCAGACAGATAATGGGCAGGCATGAAGCAGGTCATTGAATAGGAGTGGCAAAGTGGAGTAGGCTTGGTGGGCTAGAAGGGGTGTCTGTTGCTCATGTCCAGACAATGGTGCTGAGTGGCAGTTGGGCCACACATGGTGAGAACTTTTGTCATTTCAATAGAAATCTGAAATTTTAAATATGTTTATTAGTTTTTGTATGCCCTGAAGGATTTCTCCAAAACCATATATGTTACCTTGGTGTGGTTTGTGAGTCATCAGATGCTGGTCTCTATTTAGATCATGGGCAGCCATCTGATTTCTGCATATGAAAGTGAATTATTCCAGAAAGTTAAAAATGGACCAAGTTAAGAAGGACAAGCTGAGGGATTCAAGATGTGTCCAGTTAAAAAGAAGTGGTTTTCCTATCCTGCAAAGCAAAGCCTCAACTCCATCAGCATCATAATGACTGTCTGTGTGCTAGACATCCTAAGGGTCTTGTCAGGGCTACTTTATTTATTTCTCACAGCAGCCTGGGAAATATTGTCTCCATTGTGCAGATGAGAAACCAAGTCTTGGAGAAGTGACTACTCATGACCATATGACAGGATTTGAGTCTGGGTCTGTGTGAGCTGTTATCTATGGCCTCTTTTGACTACAGGTGGGGTTTGGAGCTGAGGGTGAGTATTTCTGAACTTCAGAAAGGAAATTTGTAGTTTCTGATCATATCCTTGTAGGTAGAATGGAACATGGTCAATTGGATGGTCAAATGAGAACTCTAGACTCCTGAAACACAGAATATAGCAGGGGAAAACATGGTCAATTCATCACTTTCATGAGTGCTCTCAACCCCATTTCCTCACCATTCTGAAGTTCCTATTCTTCACCATCCCCTAGGGCTCCCCAGCAGGATTTGACATCGGTTGACCCCTGCAGTGACTTGCTTCATACCCTGTATCAGTTTCTTTACCTTCCCAGTCTCACCAATGTCCCTATTTCACCTCTCAAATCAACTATACACAGATGAATACTTATCTCCAGCTTGGCTTCTGGGGGACCACAAACTAAGATACAAGCGTACCTCAAGTTCTTTGGGTTTTGCAAAACTTGCATTGTATTCACTTTCATTGAAGGCAGTCATGTCACCAAGCTTTAGCCATCCATGTTTATTATACAAGGTCTTGTGTTGTCATAGGGCAGATTATAACAGAATTAAGCACCAGTTTTTGACTCAGACTTACTATAGAACAATTCAAAAGTGCAAGGGGAGGGACAATGTAAATCAAAAGGATTTGGTCATGGAGAAAATACTTGGTTGCTGAGATCTGTGCCATGTTTCCATTGGTTAAAATATGATCGATTTATAGATTCAACGCAATCCCTATTAAAGTACCAATGACATATTTCACAGATATAGAACAAACATTTCAAAAACTTATATGGAACCATAAATGACCCCAAATAGCCACAGCAACTTTGAGAAAGAAGAACAAATTATGAAGGATCACAATACCTGATACCAAACTGTATTACAAGGCCACTGTAATCAAAACAGCTTGGTACTAGCATAAGAACAGACACATAGATCAATGGAACAGAAGAGAGAGACCAGAAATAAACCCAAGTCTCTATGGTTCATTAATATTTGACAAATGGGGAAGCAGCATAAAATAGAGTAAAAATAGCCCCCTTCAACAAATGGTGTTGGGAGATCTGGACAGCTACATGCAAAAAAATGAAACTCGATCACCAACTTACACCACACACAAAAATAAATTCAAGGAGGATAAAAGACTTAAATATAAGTCATGACACCACAAAAGTCCTTCAGGAGAACATAGACAGGAAAATCCCAGACATTTACACAGCAATATTTTCACCAATATGTCCCCTAGAACAAGGGACATAAAGGAAATAATGAGCAAATGGGACCTCATCAAAATAAAAAGCTTCTGCATGGCTAAAAAAAAAAAACAGCATTAAAATGAAAGAGAACCAACTGTATGGGAAAACATATTTGCCAATGATACCTTGGACAAGAGTTTGATCTCCAAAAGATAATAAAGAACTCACATGACTCCAATCCAGGCAGACAACCCTATAAAAAATGGACAAAAGACTTGAACAGACACTTCTCCAAGGAGGACATACAGAGGGCCCAGAGATGTATGAAATGATGCTCAGCATCGCTAGCCATCAGAGAGATGCAAATTAAAACCACCATGAGACACCACTTCACACTGGTCAGAATGGCTATCATGACCAAATCAACAAACAAGTGTTGAAGAAGATGTGGAGAAAAGGGGACCCTAGTGCACTGTTGGTGGGAATGCAGACTGCTGCAGCCACTGTGGAAAACAGTATGGAATTTTCTCAGAAAACTAAAAATGGAACTGCCTTTTGACCTGGCAATTCCACTGCCAGGACTATACCCTAAGAACCCTGAGACACCAATTCAGAAGAACCTCTGCACCCCAGTGTTCATAGCAGCACAATTTACAATAGCCAAGTGTCGGAAGCAACCTAAGTACCCATCAGTAAATGAATGGATCAAAAAACTATGGTACATCTACAAGATGGAATACTACACAGCAGAAAGAAAGAAGAGCTCCTACCCTTCACAACAGCATGGATGGAACTGGAGAGCATTATGCTAAGCGAAATAAGCCAGGAGGTGAAGGACAAATACCATATGATCCCACCTTTAAGTGGAACCTAATCAACAAAACAAACAAGCAAGCAAAATATAACCAGAGACATTGAAATTAAGAACAATCTAACAATAACCAGAGAGGAGGTAGGAGGGGGTAAGGAGTGGGGGAAGAGGGAAAGGGTTTTCAGGAACAACTGTAAAGGATTCATGGACAAAGCCAAGGGAGGTGGAATTAGAGGAGGGAGGTGGGGATAGCTGGGGTTGTGGGGGGAGTGGAGGGTGGGTGAGTGCAGACAACTGTACTTGAACCACAATAAAACAATTAAAAAAATATGATTGATTATCTATAGTGCAGCATTGCCAGTGATAAAAGAGTTCATTTTTCTCTTTAATTTTCTTTCTAATGACTTTAAAGGAAGAACTGTTTGGCACTGAAAATTATTTTGGATTGTAACAAGAGAGATCCAGAACCCTTTCTTTTTTTATTTCTTTTAATAGTCATTCAGGGACATAGTTTAATTGAATTAAGATACTTTCAAGAGGTGAATTATAGGATAATAACTCAGACCTTTCTGTTTAATAGGCTCTGGCCTGTGGCCTTGAGTCCACTAGATCTGAAGGGGTGAATTACTGTTCCATAACTCACATGGTTTCATTTAAAGAGACTCTGGTTAAAAGATAATTAACACCACCAACTAAGTCGGGCAAAGGCAACCCAAGATCTAAGAGTAAAGGACAAAGGGGAATACAGAGATGAATTTGGAAACTTGGCTCCTAGCTTCAGAGATATCAGACATCAGAGAATAATGTCAGACCCTCAGTAAAAAATGAATGGCCTCTTAGCCCAGCAGAACTCTGGGTATTTTCCATTAAGGCCTGACTCACATGTGTGGAAGTCTTGAGCACTCCATCCTTTCCGATCTGATAAAGTAACTAATTAGACTTTAAAACCAGCGAAGTGTAGGTGACATGTTCAGCAGGTACCTGACTCCTGGAGGCAGAATGGACAGTGACATCTTAAGACACCCCAGTGGCCCTCTTCTTGTCCTCCCCAAAAGTGGCTTTCTCACTGATGCATGGAGTTTTACCATTTGAAATTCATTTGTTTTGAGTTAAATGTTTACATTCTTCTATTTCCTCTTTTTAAAAAGGAGTTGATGTTATATATAAGTAAGTGTGTGGCACTTAACTTACAGATATGAATTCAGATCTAAACTCCACAGCTCACAAATGGTCAGATCTTGGGGAAATTGAATACCCTCTCTGTGTTCAAATTTCTCATCTGTAAAATGAGAATGATAATACCAATTTCCTAGGACTGTCATAGAGATTAGATAAAAGAATAGATATAATACTTAGCAAAATGTCTGACATAAAAAGTTTGAAAGAATAAACATAACTAATGAAAAATATTCATCATGGAAAAAGTGCAGGGAATAAGAAGCATAACTGGTAGGTACAAAATAGACAGGAAGATGTTAAGAATAAAATAGGGAAGGGGGAAGCCAAAGAGCTTAAATGTACATGATCCATGGACATGAACTAAGGGGGCAGGGAATGCTAGAGGGAATGGGAGCACAGGGTGGAGAGAGATAAAGGGGAGAAAAAATATGCGACAGCTATAATAGCCTAATGAATGAAATATACTTTAAAAAAAGAAAAATATTCTTCAGAGAGCAATATGCATACCAAGTTTCACATAACTGACTACATTCTTTTTTTAATTCTAGAATGTGGATTTCTCCAGTGGAATTCTCAGATAGCTGGAGCTGCAGGCCCTAGGACCATCCCCTGTCCTCAGTCATGGCTTCTGGTCTGGTCAGCAGTAACCTGAATCTCAAACCTGAGGAGTGCCTTAGAGTGCAGGCCGAGGTTACCCCTGACATCAAGGGCTTCGTGAGGAACCTGGGTAAAGATAGCAGCAATGTGTCCCTGCTTCAATGTGCATGGGGACACCAACACCACTGTGTGTTACAGCAAGGATGGAGGGGTCTGGGGGACTGAGCAGCGGGAGTCTGCCTTCCCCTTCCAGCCTAGAAGTGTCCCAGAGGTGTGCATCTCCTTCTGCCAGGCAGACCTGACCATCAAGCTGACAGATGGACACACATTCAAGTTCTCCAAATGTCTTAACCTGGAGGCCATCAATTACCTGGTGGCAGAAGGTGACTTCAAGATCAAGTGTGTGGCCTTTGAGTGAAACCAGCCAACCAATGGCCACCAGTGAAGGTAGCTGCCTCTGTTCTCTTTGCAAAAAAAAAGAGAAAAAGAAAAAGAAAAAAAATCTAGAATGTGAATATCATTCCATGTAAGAAATAAAAGGATGATGAATTCACTATAGTTCATAGAGACAGTTTTCTAATATGGCACTAATGAATAGTTGACCTCCTCTTAGGTAAATTGGACTTCTGAAAATTTCTAGAAACTAAAGAAAATCACCTTAACTCCAAAGGTTCTTATCCAGTTTAGAATGTCAGTACCAGCTGATAGGACCCATCTCATTTTCACTCCTCAGCCCTCTTCCCTACCATCTGCCAGTCTTCCACTCTCTGTCCCAAACTTTTGCTAAAGCTTCTAACTCATTACAATTCATTAAAATGAAAATAAATTGTATTTTATTTTGCACCAAGATGAAAAAAACACGACTCATTTATTATTAGCATATAAATGGCATTTTTTAATGTCACTCTTGCCTCAAAATTACTTACATTTTCAATGATCACAGCATACAAAATTAATTTTTGATAGCCTTTTGTGATTTGGCTGAAAATTCTTATTTCTTTTTTGTGCTTTAAACAGCAAAGTGTATCCACTGCTATTCATAGCAAATTTTAGATAATGAAGCAATTAAAAATACATGGATTTAAGATCTTATCTCATTTTTCCTTTGGCCCATTTCTGCTTCATTATTCATGAAGGGATATGTTTAATTCAGAGTTAGTAATTGCAGATATATCTAGTATAAATTGTGCCTCACATTCTTTACCCATTTCAATTTATTTTAGCAAATAGATCTCTTTTGAAAAAAGTAGTTGAGAGAGGGGAGAGATGATAAAAATTCAGAAATCTCATGTGTGTGTGTCTGTATGTGTGTGTTGATTGGTGTATCCAAATAAGATCTCAAAAATGTTAATAATGACATTTCCTGAGGATTTACCAAGAGCCAGGTGGTGTCCTGATCAATTACATAGAACATTTCATTACATTATGAGTGATCTTATAAGGGAGGTATAGTTAGTGTTCCCATTTCTTAAATATGGAAACTGAGGCTCAGAGAGTTTACAAAACAGGCAAGAGTTCACACAGAAAAACAGAGACCTAGGATCAAAATGTGACTTGTCTTTCTCTAGAGCCTTTGTGTCCAACTATACATTATTACACCATTTGTTGTGTCCTGGGATTAAGTGTGTCAGAACCTCAAATCGATTGGTCATAGGCCTTTGAAATCACTCTGCTGCTCCACCCAAGAGCATCCCCAGTTCACAAAGTTGCTGGTTCAAGGAATGTGTCACTTATTCTGTTTCCGTGAACCCTAAGTGTATTTTAGCAATTTACTGATTTTTGTAATGTAGCTTGTCACAGGGCATTATAAACCAATAAAAAAAGGGAAAAAAAGCAAAACAGAGAGAGAGAACAAATAAAGAAATAGCCTCAATATTTAATCATAGGATAAATAAATTCTGATGCATTTATTCAGTATTATACTCTGTAGCCATTTAGTGTGATGATTAGAATCTTAGCTTACTCACCCACAAAAATGTTCCTGCTAAATTGTTCCAGGTGTTAAAGGGACTTATTTAAGAAAAAGAAGAAGATCAAAACTATGAATAATAAAATGGCAATAAACACATACTTATCAACAACTGAGTCTAAAAAACAAACTAAACGCTGGCTGGTGTGGCTCAGTGGATTTAGTGCCAACCTGCGAACCAAAGGGTCACTGGTTTGATTCCCAGTCTAGGGCACATACCTGGGTTGTGGGCCAGGTTTCCAGTAGGGGACACGTGGGAGGTAACCACGCATTGATATTTCTCTCCCGTTCTTCCTCCCCTCTCTAAAAGTAAATAAATAAAATCTTAAAAAAATAAAACAAACTAAGAAACGAGCAGAACAGAGACAGAATCATGGATATGGAGAATGTTTTGATGGTTGTCAGATGGGAGGGGGCTGTGGGGGAATGGGTGAAGAGGTGAGAGGATTAAGAAGTACAAATAGGTAGCTACAAAACAGCCATGGGGATATAAGTACAGTATACGAAATGGAGTAGCCAAAGAACTTATATGCATGACTCATGGACATGAACAATGGCGTGGGGATTGCCTGAGGGAGTGTGGAGGGGTTCTGGGTTGAGGGGTGCAAAGGGGGAAATATTAGGACAACTGTAATAGCATATGTTTTAAAAGAAAAAAGTAAAAAGTGTGAAATTAATTATATTTTATTTATCCTGAAATATCTCAAATATGATCATTTCAACCTCTAAACCAATCTAAAATTATTAATGTGAAATTCGATTTTGTATAAGTCTTTGTAATTCAGTATGTCTTTTACACTTACATCTTTTCATTCAGATTAGCCACATTTCCACCATAGTGACCACCACGTGGCACAGGGCAGGTCTAGAAGGATATACACAAACTGTTATACACAAGTGGTTGATTTGAGTGGTGTGGTTATGAGATATTTTTCTTTTGTTCAACATACTTGTCTGGATTTTCTGATTTTTTTAAAACAAAGTAGATCATTAATAAAGCAAGAAAGTTCTTTTCAGTTTAGGAGAGAAGTGTCTTTCTGGATCAGCTAAATAATTTGTCCAAGGCCATACAGTTAAGATTTGGTGGAATGAGACTTTCAGTCAGCAATCCAATCTTAGAGGCCAGACTCTGCCACCACCTAGACTACTTGCCAAGAGGACTGTGTGACTCAGGGAATGTGTCTGGCCATGGTCTCCCTTGCAGAGCAAGGACACTCGGGCCTTCCTATTGCCCCCTCAGCTCCAACTGCCCAGTCTTGGCATCCTGGGCCTCCCTTTGCAGGACTGAACCCAGCTTCCTTCTCAATCTTTCTAGCCTAGATCATGAGTCCTCCTCCAGAGCAATGTTGCCTCTGCTTTGCTTTCTCTGGTGGCAAAATATCAATCTAAGGACTTAATTGTACTTCAAACTAATCATGTTGACATTGCTCCTGGAAAGAAAAAAAGTCAATTAAATGGAAAGTGTCTTTACTAATTTTTTTTTTTTACTCTGTCAATACATTTCATGGATGTCCTCTCCCCTCCCCTCGTATTCCTCCTCTCGATGCTGGGGAGACTGGAGAGAACAAAATAGGCAAAATGGCCACACATATGGAGTATCAGTCTGACAGGGGAGACAAAAAATGGGGGCAAATAAATAAGAAGTATGGGAGGTGTTGATGAAAGCTGTCAAGACAAAGAAGGAAAAGGGAAATGGAGATGTTCATATGTAGGATGATTGGAAGATGTGTCTGTAAGGTGACTTTGTGCAGAGACTTAAGGGAAGTGATGGAGCAGTCTGGAGGCTATTTGAGGGACAATCATCTAGTAAGTGCAAAGGCTTGAGACAGGAGTGAACTGGGCATGATTGAGGAACCATGAGGAGCCATGGTGGCTGGAGCAGAGCTTATTCTGGAAGCATTTGAAGAGATTGAGAGGGGTCAAGTAGGCTTGAGGCATCTAATATGAAATTTTAAGGTATTGGCATTGCCATGATACAACCCCTCTTGGTCACCTCAAAAGGTTGACAGTGACACTATATTGAGGAACATCAGAAAAATAGGCTGTTACTGTCCAGGTTCATGCAACCTTGAGAGCTAAAATGTGAGCAAAGAGGTAATGGGGGCAAAATCTTGCAGATAGCTGTAATCAATCCTGAGCAATTCACATAAGTCTTGGGAGGATGGTAGACTCATAGGACTTGAGATGGGGGTTCAGGCCAAATTTACTTAAAGTCAAAGAAAGGTATGACCCCAGCTTACATGTGGGTCAAACCTACTTAAGACACCAAATATTTGGAGAATCATATCTTAATTGGATTTATTCTTGGTGGATGTGTCCTGTGGTTTAAATCTGATTTTCAAACTGGCTTTTAAGTTTTCCATATAATAACAGCTAGATGAATGAGTGAAAAGCAAAAGAATGTCTCATGAATGGGCTCTTTCAAAGAGTGTGTTTCCTTAGCATATATAAAATGCTCTTTGGGATAGAAGAAAGGCAGATTTATTGAAATCTTACTTATGCCACAGAGATGCACAGAATCAAGGGATATTAGTACCCTGGCATGCAAATGATCATTTCCAGAAATTCTTTGGAGTGCATGTTTCTCAGCTGCAGAGAGGATGATGTACAAAACTAGGTAAGGTGCACATTGCATGCCAAGTGTTTACAGTGCCTGAGAGCCTTGCCATCTGGATGTCATCCTAACATACTCCCTCCTTCACCCAGAGTGAATCTTTGTCATTATGCATGAGCATTATAACATAATCTCTGGGTTCCAGCCTGGCTGGTCACTGACTAGCTTGAGAAGGTTACCATAAATCCTCCAAGTCTCAGTTTACCCTACTGGAAAGGGAGAATAATTATTGAAAGAAGGAACTCTTACCCTTTGAGACAGCACGGATGGGCTGGAGATTATTATGCTAAGCAAAATAAGCCAGTAAGAGAAAGATAAATACCATATGATCTCACTCATGTGTGGAATCTAATGAACAAAATAAACTGACAAAATAGGAGCAGAGGCATGGGCATGGAAACATGCAACAGACTGAGAAATCTCAGAGGGGAGGTGGTAGGGGGACTGGAAGAGATTAGCCAAAGAACATAGATGCATAGCCCATGGACACAGAAAACAATATGGTGAAGGTGGTGGGGAGGGGGTTGGGTGGAGGGGGGAACTGGTGGAGGGAGGCAAAGGAGAGAAGATGGAAGACATTTGTAATAGTGCCAACAATAAAAATTTAAAAACCCACCAGTCAATCAATCAATCAATCAATAAAATGAGGATAAATATGGTTCTCCTGAAGATGGAGAAGGAGAATTCTTGGTAGAAAATCCAACCAATGACAAACTCTTAATAAAGGTTAGTATTAAGTAAATGCAAATAGACCATCAGCAAAGAACTACCTGTATTTTGCTTTGTTTCATTTCCTTTTTTTTTCTCCCCTGGAGCAAAATGGCAGGGACTCACTTTTCAAGAAATTACACTGTGTTCAGTGACTTCCCATCAAGAGTAGGCAGTGTTCCGTATCCTACCATTGGTAAGTATCAAACGGGTCCGTGTCAGACAAGGCATGGCTTTTAATCTCCCTTTATTTGCTGTGTCACCTGTCAGTGACCTTGACTGTTGCTGGCTGTCTCGTGTTCTGCAGTTTGCTGATAAGTGTGTTTATGGCTTTCGGAGTCATGTCTGCCGAAAACCACATCTGTTTCACCGCCGACTCAACAGGCACACAATGAAATATAAAGGCTAATTCTGTGGTGTACACAATCCGTGTCTGTTTTCCCAGAGGATTCCAGATGGAGTGAACTCAGCAGAGGGAGTTCTTAGATGGCTGGCAATCCTGGGGGAGAAGATGAGCGCGGGCTGTGACATGAAGCTCTCACTGAACTGACAGGGGTGCCAGCATCCCAGACACAGGGATGGAGAGGGAGCCCTTGCCCCAGGGAGGGCTTTGATGCTCAGATGCTTAGCAACACCCACTCTCCCTATTTGGTCCACTAGGAACCAGGTTGAGTTTCTCAAGTAAAATTTCCCACCCTAGTTGTCTTGCTTAGAATATTGATGTTGGGAGGAAGTCTAGTGCTATGGGAGTGGTGGCAGAGACATTTCATACTTTATTAGGGTATCAACGATGGCATCTTTATTCAAACATCAAATAAAAATATCAGCTACCATTTATTGAACATCTGCTAGTTGCTAGATGCCAGTCTTAGGCTGGACACAATTCTGTGATGTCGTTAGAGGTGTTATGATGTTCATTTTACATATGTGGGAATTAAAACTCAAAGAGGTAAAGCAATTTGCCCAAAGATGGTCAGTCCTTAGAACTTGAGTTGTCCACATTTTTGACTGGTTTCTTAGGTCATTTATGTTGAGTATATGCCTTGCAGCTTCATTGCTATATCATAGGCTGTACATATAGACACTGCTGGATACTGCCAATCCATTTCTAAAGCCATTATTTCAATCCCAGTAGCAGAGCCAAGTCTGAAGCTGGGTCTGGCTAATTCCAGCTCTAATAATTTTTACCACTACAATATACTTGACCAAAGTCCCAGGTATAAATAATAGAGACTTTCCAGGGAAGCTTAACTCCTGGCAAGGAGACAGTTGCTTTGTTTTGTAAATATTTTATTAGCATATAGCACACATACAGCAATATGCATAAATCTCAAGCAAACAGCTCATTGAACTTTTACAAAGTCTCCATGAGATCACTGCCTGATCAAGGTACCAAATATGACTGACAACCCTGACAGCCTCCCTCTTTGTTCTCATCAACTTGATATTTACCCTTCTGACCCTTTGCATTTCCATACACATTTTAGAATCGTGTAGTCCCTTTACACATGAAGAAAATCCTGCTGGGAGTTTAAAATGAGATTGTATTGAATTGACACATTAATTTGAGGATTTTGTTAGATTGGGATTATTTCTTTCCTAAATGTTCAAAAGAATTCACTGGTAAAATCATGCGGGCCTAGAGTTGGGCAGGGTGTGTGTGTGTGTGTGATTGATTGTAATTGTAGATTCAATGTCATTATTAACTATAGGAGCATTTATATTTTCTGATGTGCCTATGCTAGTTTTGCTAAGTTATTTTTATTTTAATTTTTTAATCAATTTTTTAAATTCTTACCTGAGGACATGTTTCCAATTGATTTTAAAAAGAAAGTAAGGGAGAGCAGGAGCAAGGGAGAGGGGAAGAGAGAGAGGGAGAGAGAGAAAGAGAAAGATTGATATAAAGGAGAAATATCAGTTAATTGCCTCCCATATGTGCCCCAAGCAGAGATCAACCCACAACCCTTCAGTGCACAGACCAGCACTCCAACCAAATGGGCCACAGGGACAGGACTGCTAAGTTATTTTTAAAGAAAAATTCCCATTTCATCTAAATTTCCAAATCTATTGGCTTAAGACTCTTCTATGATGCATGAAGGAATTATTTACCTGATAGAAATATCCTATGTCTTGATTGTGGTAATGTTTAATAGGGATATGTATTTGTGAAGACTTATTTAACTCTATTCTTAAAATGGCTTCATTTTATTTCAACTAAAATGTTCAAATCCAATAATATGAAGTTGTTGGCAGTAAAATGGGATATACTGCTGGAGAGGTATACAAGGTCTGTACAGAAAGTATCCAGGTATGCAATATGAAAAATAGAGACATTTATTAAAGAGAAACATTATACATAGGGCAATGGCGCCTCAGTCCCCTTCAAAGTAGGCACCTTGGGACCTCACACAGTTCTCCCAACTGCAGCACGATGTTCCTTCTGCTCTGGTAGCAGAAGCCACAGAACAAATTTTGCCTCAACACGTTTCATGCCAAGATCCTGCATCAAAATCTGAAACACAGTAGTTTTTGGAATCCTCAGATCAGCTTCCAGTTCTGGCACTGTCAGTTACCAATCTTTGTTGATTACACTCCATACACTTTCAACATTCTCAAGTGTTTTGCTTATTGCAGTCCTTCCAGAATATGGATAACTTTCAACAAATTCTCAATTTACCATTTTACAGGTAAATCTTTGAAGTGTTGTGCCACACTTTCATTTTTGCTGCACTCACTGCATCATTCCCCCCAAAAGCCTTCTGAATCATCTGAATAGTTTCTGCAGAGGAATGTTCGAGCTTAACACAAAATTTGATGCAGATTTTTTGCTCTACTTGCTCAGTCATTTTGAATGCAACAGCCACACAGTACACATGCTCGCACAGCAGTGTCTCTCACCCCCACTGATGAGTACAGTGAAGTCATCATTGTTCACACATGCACATTCCAGTCTACTCTCCTTGGCTGCCAGTTTATATCAATCTCACACAAACTGTTCTCATTTTATTAACAGTGGCTGGGCTTTTTCCAGACAGAGCTTGTATACATTGGTATAACCTTATGGGAAAACAATGTGGTAACATCTTTTAAAAATTAAAATATATATGTATTATGTTCTAGAAATTCCACCTCTATGTACACACTGTAGGAAAATTCTCCTATATATGCTCAACAAGATAGTATAGTACATTACTGCAGCTCTGTAAGAAAAAAGAAGTAAAAATATATTGCCATCATTCAGAAGGCATGTATGCATAGTAGATTGGGATATTATTAAATACAGTGATTTAGAACATGTGTTTCAACCTGGATAAATTCCTCAAAACAAATGAGTCAAAAAATAAAGATTGTAAAGAGGAAACTACTGTTGATGTCGTTTATGTAAATTTTAAAAATCTCACTATTCTTTTATTTTTTCCCCATTGTAGTAAAAATTTGAGTGGGCACAGGGAAATCCAGAATAAATATTTCCTTGCTAGGTGTGAGCGTGTCTCACTAACATCTCACTATGTTCACTGGGATATGAGCACTGTTATTTGGAAACTTCCAGGAACCTTCCTTAAGGGTAGCTGATAAAAGCCTTTTAAATCTTCCACTTCCCTTTTGCTTCCTGTTCTTTTGGCTTTCTGTGTTAGTTTCCTATGGCTGCCATAACAAAGTGCCATAAGCTGAGTAGCTTTAGGCAATGGAAGTTTGTTTTCTTATGTTTCAGAAGGCTAGAAGTTGTTTCAGAAAACTAAAAGCCCTGTCAGCATGTCATTCCATCTTGATGGTTCTAAGGCAGAATCTGTTCCTAGCTTTCTCCTGGCTTCTGTTGTTGGCAGTCCTTGGCGTTCCTTGGCTTGTTGACCCATCATTCCAATATCTGCCTCTATCTTCACATGACGTTACATCCTGTGTGTCTGAGTCTATGTTTCTTCTCTTCTTACAATGACACCAGACAGATTAGAACCCACACTAATTCAGAATGACCTCATCCTAACTTGATTATGTTTAGAAAACCCCCATTTCCAAGTAAGGTCACATTGATATATACTGGGGGTTAGGACTTCAACATACATTTTTGGCAGTCACAATTCAACCCACAACGCCTTCTTCTCCTCGTATTTCTTCTTTACACCATCCATCCTTTCTGTTAGTTGGAATGTAGATACTATGGTAGGAGCTAGATAGAACTGCCCTCTTAAACCAAGAAGTAAATTTTAGAATGGGATCCATGCGTGAAGAAGCCTGCAAGATAGAAGGAAGCTGGGCTCTTGAGATCATAAAGAAGTCATGTCAGGTCTGAACTATCTACCAAGACTTTTATATGAGAGGTAAATAAATATTTATCTTTTAAAACTCCTCTTCTCCTTATTTTGGGGTTTCTTTTACTTGTGGTGAAGCCTAACCCTAACACACACATATATGTATAATGTATTGAAACATAAGTGGGACCATTCCAAACACATGAACAGAGGGGAATGGAATGGGAAATGATGATCAAAAGGAAATCTAATTTTCTCTGTAATGATTTAATGCTTTTATTAGAAGAAGATAAAGCCAGTATAGCAAATGTTTAATAGTTATGAATTCTAGAAGATGGAGACCATTGACAGAAGTAATGATACCGTTAACCTTTAAATTCTGAATTTTCACAGTGTATTCCCCAAATTCCCTCAAAAATTGAGAGGACTCTATCTGCACCTTTTAATTCAGTCTCATGAATTGGCCTGGAATTTCTTGCACATGCTGGCTATTTTCTTACCTCTTTGAAAATCCTACTTCCCCTCACTGGAATGTCCTCAACTTTTCCACCCTGCTTACTCTTTCCTGTTCTACAAATCTCGGTTAAATAATGGGTGACAAGGCATCTGATAAACCATTTAGAAACCAACAAAAGTTACATCCCTACCTTACCAGATTCCAAAATAAAAGTCCATTCTATGGGACATGTTTTTGATAATGGTTTAAATTATGAAAGTTTAAATTACAAAAATTATAAAGCAATTATAAATTGCTCATTGTAAAAAATCCCAAGACTGGTATTACAAGAGTATAAAAAGTAAAGCTAGAAACCAGCCCTTTATCATCTTCATTATATTCCAGAGATATCTCATTTGAATAAATGTTTAAATATTTTAAAACCAAACCATAAAGAATTAGGATAAACAATAACAGACTTTTTAAAAATATATTTTATTGATTATGCTATTATAGTTGTCCCATTTTCCACCCTTATTCCCCTCCACCCTGCAGCCAACTCCCACCCACAATCCCCACTCCCTGCCTTAATTCATGTCCATGGGTTGTACATATAAATTCTTTGGCTTCTACATTTCCCATGCTGCTCTTAACCTCCCCCTATCTATTTTGTACCTACAGTTTGTACTTATTATTCCCTGTACCTTTTCCCACATCCTCCCATTCTGCATCCCCACTGATATAACCCTCCATGTTATCTCTATTTCTGTGAATCTGTTCCTGTTCTAGTTATTTGCTTAGTCCATTTATGTGTTTTGTTTTTTAGTTTTGTTTGTTGATAGTTGTGATTTTGGTGTCATTTTACTGTTCATATTTTTTATCTTCTTTTTCTTAGATAAGTCCCTTTAACATTTCATATAATAAGGGCTTGGTGATGATGAACTCCTTTAACTTGACCTTATCTGGGAAGCGCTTTACCTGTCCTTCCATTCTAAATGAAAGCTTTGCTGGAGAGAGTAATCTTGGATGTAGGTCCTTGCCTTTCATGACTTGGAATACTTCTTTCCAGCCCCTTCTTGCCTGCAAGGTCTCTTTTGAGAAATCAGCTGATAATCTTAAGGGAACTAGTTTTGTAGGTAACTATCTCCTTTTGCTGCTTTTAGGATTCTCTCCATATCTTCAGTAATGTAATTATGATGTGCTTTCTTGTGTGCTTCCTTGGGTCCAACTTCTTTGGGACTCTCTGGGCCTCCTGGACTTACTGGAAGTCTATTTCCTTTGCCAGATTGGGGAAGTTTTCCTTCATTATGTTTTCAAATAAGTTTCCTTTTTTTTTGCTTAAAATTTCCACCCATTTATTCTTTTTTTGCATGTGTGCATATTATTTTTTAAAATATATTTTATTGATTATGCTATTACAGTTGTCCCATTTTATTCTCCTCTATTCTCCCCTTTGCCCTGCACCCCCCTCCACTAGCACTCCCCCCACTTAGTTCATGTCCATGTGTCATAAGTTCTTTAGCTTCTACATTTCCCATACTATTCTTACCCTCCTGCTGTCTATTTTCTACCTACCATCTATGCTACTTATTCTCTATATCTTTTCCCCCTCTCTCCTCCTCCCACTCCCCTGTTGCTAACCCTCCATGTGTTCTCCATTTCTGTGGGTCTGTTCCTGTTCTAGTTGTTTGCTTAGTTTCTTTTTGTTTTGTTTTAGATGTGGTTGTTAATAATTGTGAGTTTTCTGTCATTTTACTATACATGTTTTTAATCTTCTTTTTCTTAGTTAAGTCCCTTTAACATTTCGTAAAATAAGAGCTTAGTAATGATGAACTCCTTTAACTTGACCTTATCTAAGAAGCACTTTATCTGCCCTTCCATTCTAAATGATAGCTTTACTGGATAGAACAATCTTGGATGTAGGTCCTTGCCTTTCATGACTTGGAATACTTCTTTCTATCCCCTTCTTGCCTGCAAGGTCTCTTTTGAGAAATCAGCTGACAGTCTGATGGGAACTCCTTTGTAAGTTACTGTCTCCTTATCTCTTGCTGCTTCTAGGATTCTCTCCTTCATTTTTACCTTGGCTAATGTAATTATTATTTTTTTAAAGATTTTATTTATTTATTTTTAGAGAGGGAAGGGAGGGAGAAAGAGAGAGAGAGAGAAACATCAATGTGCAGTTGCTGGGGGCCATGGCCTGCAACCTAGGCATGTGCCCTGACTGGGAATCGAACCTGTGATGCCTGGTTCGCAGCCCGCGCTCAATCCACTGAGCTACGCCAGCCAGGGCAAGGCTAATGTAATTATGATGTGCCTTGGTGTGTTCCTCCTTGGATCCAATTTCTTTGGACTCTTTGAGCTTCCTAGACTTCCTGGATGTCTGCTTCCTTTGCCAGAATGGGGAAGTTCTCCTTTATTATTTGTTCAAATAAGTTTTCCACTTGTTGCTCTTCCTCTTCTCCTTCTGGTACCCCTATAATTCAGATGTTGAAACATTTAAAGATGTCCTAGAGGTTCCTAAACTTCTCCTCATTTTTTTAAATTCTTCTTATTTCTCCATTCTTTTCTGTTTGGTTGTTTCTTTCTTCCTTCTGGTCCACTCTATTGTTTTGAGTCCCAGTTTCCTTCCCATCACTATTGGTTCCTTGTGCATTTACCTTTATTTCTCTTTTTGTAGCCTGCATTTGTTCATCCAATTTGCGACCAAAATCAACCAATTCTGTGAGCTTCCTGATCACCAGTGTTTTGAACTGTGCATCTGATAGGTTGGCTATCTCTCGTTTGCTTAAAAGTACCATTAAGGGGCTATCAATTCTGTTTGAGCCATCTTACCCCCCCCCCCTTTGGTCTGGTCGTGCTTGTTATGTATGAGGGGCAGAACCTTAGGTGTTCACCAGGGTGGGGCACCCCAGTTACTGGGTTGTGATGTTGTATGTGAGGGCAGGGTCCAAGAGAGAATAATGATGTTTGGTCCATTCTCTGTCAGACCTCAGCCCCTTCCACTGCTTCCCCCAAGCAAACTGGTTGTTACTCTGTTTCTAAATTGTCGTTGTCCCTATCTTGGTTGTGCAAGGAGGCATGGTGTGTCTACCTATGCCTCCATCTTGGCTGGAAGTCCTCAAATAAACTTTCAATTTCTTGTTCTTCCTCTTCTTCTGGCACCCCTCTGATTCGGATGTTGGAATGTTTAAACTTGTCCTGGAGGTTCTTAAGCCTCTCCTCATATTTTTTAATTCTTATTTCTTCATTCTGTTCTGGTTGAATGTTTATATCTTCCTTCTGGTCCAAACCATTGATTTGAGTCCCAGTTTCCTTTCCTTCACTGTAGGTTCCCTATACATTTTTCTTTATTTCACTTTTCATAGCCTTCACTTTTTCCTCTATTTTACAATGATACTCAGCCATTTCTGTGAGCATACTGATTACCAGTGTTTTGAACTGTGCATCTGTTAGGTTGTCTATCTCTTTATGGCTTAGTTGTATTTTTTTTGCAGCTTTGATCTGTTCTTTCATTTGGCCTTTTTTTTTTTTTTTTTTTTTTTTTTTTTTTTTTTTTTTTTTTTTTTTTTTTTTTTTTTTTTTGTCTTGGCGTGCCTGTTAAATAGTAATGGGTAGAGCCTTAGGTTCTCCAGGGCAGGGCAACCTAAGTCACTGTGTTGTGGCACTGTCTGTGGGGGAAGGGTCAGAGAGGGAACAGTGCCACTTGCTCAGCTTTCTGTCAGCTTTCAGTCCTACAAGCAAATTGGGCCCTTCTGGTGCTGATCCCCAGGTGAGTGGATTTCTGTATGTTCTAGGGCCCTGTGGGTCTCTCCAATAAACTTTTCTGTGAGGCTGGGAGCTTCTCCTGCCACCACAACCCCCACAGATATTTTTCAGTCAGAGGTTTGAGGCTTTATCTCCTTGTGCTGGAACCCTGAGCTGCGCAATCTGTCTTGCTCCTGAGTTATTCCTCCCTGTTCATCCATAGGCAAATGTAGGGCCTCCCACTCCGCCAGTCACTGCCTTGCTCACTATGGTCCTGCAGCCTCTCCCTTGCTGTAAGGCCCCTCTGCTCTAGCTGCCTGTCTCCACCTGTCATACCAGTCTGGATGAGTGTGTCTTCTTTAACTTTTTCATCATCAGACTTCCATACAGTTAGATTATCTGGCAGGTCTGGCTGCTTTTTGTTTTTAAATCTGTTGTTGTCCTTCTTCTGGTTGTGTGAGGAGGCACAGTATATCTACCTATGCCTCCATCTTGGCCAGAAGTCCAGGGGACTTTTTAAAAGCAATGGGAGGGAGGTGGGGATGACTAAGGTGTGGGGGGGAGTGATGGGGAAAAATGCAGACAACTGTACTTGAACAGCAGTAAAATAATAAAATAAATAAATAAAAGCAATGGTAAGGAAGGACCTTCTTGTGAGAAACCACAGGTAACTTTAAATAACCAGACTGATTTTTCTGAGATAAGAACAGTTTTAAAAATTCTATATGAATGAAAAATACTCATTTAAGTGGGAAAATAATTGTAACATACACGACAGACCAAAATGTCAATGTCAATATATGAAATCTTTCAAATTGATATAAAAGTAAGAGACACAAACAGACAACTTTGAAAAGACAAAAATAAATGTAACTGATACATAACATAAAAAGTAATATCTACTGACAGGGAAAATGTGGGAGTAATTGGAAAATTCATGTAGTGCTGGTGGAATTTAAAAATAGCAGAAACTTCTGGGAGAAAAATCTAGCCTGGTGTATCCAAATTCCTAAAAAAATATGTGATTTTGATTCAATGATTTCACTGCTAGGAATTCATTCTGAAAAAAATAGAGGAGGATATGTGCAATAAATTAGCTACAAATATATTCATCACAAAGTTGTAAATAGTGGCAAGGAAAATTGTAAGCAACCTAAGTGTCTAAATTTAGAGTGTTCATTTAAAAAATTATGGTACATTCATTTAATGGAATAGTAATATGTCACTTCTTAGGAAGATGTTCATAGTATATTAAGGGAAGAATAAACAGATTGAAAAACAGTATATATTACAAGATACAGCTTTTTAAAAGCATTGCATATATGTATATCATACAGACTGGAAGGATACACATGTGTGTTCTGTGTGTATATGACTAGCATGCCTTCTGTTGTTCCTCACTGGACTGCAGACTTGTGGAAAAGAAACATACCTTGTTTCATTGTTGTAATCTCAATTTACAGGTCAAAATGTTAGTTGAATAATGAATTAAGAATATGCTATAATTTAGTCTTTTGGGTAATTGCTTCACTTTCCATGTTTCTACGACTACATTAATAATTTCTAAATTAGAAATTCACAAATTATCTGAGGTGGAATGATTAATTTCTTCAAACTCTGATTATAGAGGTAGAGAAACTGAAGTTGGGAGAGATGAAGTGACTTAACCAATGTCACATGGTAAGTTAGGGGCAGGCTAGGACTAGACCCAGACCCATTAATTTCCTTCTAGGGCTTCCTACCCCAGCAAATTGCATAATAGCCCTCTTAATTTCCTTGTGTTATCTGAGGAAATCTGACACACAGGGAGCTTTGAAAGGGAATGAGTGTTTGTGGGAAAGGCCAGACTGGACCAGTGAGAAAGGAAGAAATTTGGGCATCAATGTGAAACCAGCTTCAAAGGTAGATTTTATGATGTCACATCCTGTCTCCAAGTCAGGAAATCCAGCGTGTATGTGTTTACTTTGTGGGAAGAAGATGCAGGAAGACTTCATTTTAGGCAGCATGGCCAATTCAGCCTCTAAGACCACCACCCCTGGACCTGTCCTTTTTTTTCTCTAGAATCTTGATGCTCTCCTTTCTGGCTCCAGAATTTGCTGAGTCATTGCACCTCCATTTCCACCTCACTCCATCTAAATAGCCACAGTGTCAGTGAGTGAATGCCTCCCAGCTGGGGGCCCCAGAGAGTTTATTTCTGAAAATGACCTGTCTGCACACTTGATGCAGTCTCTGCATACGAAACCACTGAGCAAACAACAGGAAAGCTAGTTGAGTTAACCATGCGGTTGACCTGTTCCAGGCTTTCTAATTACGCATATTTTCTCATTTAATTCTCACAACAGCTCTGTAAGGGAGCAGAAGCTACTCTCCCCATTTTACAAATGAGAACACTGAGTCTCAGAAAGGAGAGGTGACTTGCTCAGGGTCACACAGCAGCAAGTCACTGAGACTGACTGGGAAGCTGAGTGTTCTGGTTATGGCAAAGTTAAATTTGATTTCTCCTTTCTGACTATAAATTAAATTTGCTTTCTTTTTCATGGCAGCCACCATTCAGGGTGGTTGACTTTGAAAAAAGTGGCTTTAGTGTTTCTATTACACTTAGGAATACATAACTAAAACTGACTCTGACTCTCAGGCTAGCCCAAAAGATTTGATGAGAATTTCAGTATCAGTCAGTTTTAGGAGACCCTTGCCTTGCCCCCTCTTGGGGTTATACAAGTGTCTTAGGACATGTGAGGTATTTAGAAAAGTCAAGCAAAGCTTGGTTCGAGTTTCCTAAAGATGTCATTATTAATGGTGCTTTCTCAGCTATGCCATGATGCTGTGGACACTGGACAATGCCATTTGTTCTGATGACTCAAAGATGCCCCTCAGAGCATCATTTTTATAGACCAAAGACTCAGGCACAGATACCCAGCCGCATGCCCTGGAATCATGTGTTATGTTCATGAGTAGTCATCCCCAAGGCTCCCATTCCTTGTAGGGTCCACATTCTTAGTCTTGCCGACACGCCACCTTAGGGGTGCATCACCCCCTCTCTGTCGTAACTCAAAACCATCTCTCTCTGCTGCCAAATGGGGGTGTCTAAACCTCCAGGATCCCAATACTACTTTTGTATATTTTGAGGCATAGCTTACATACTGTAAAATGCACATCTTAAATATGCAGCTCACAAGATTTATGTATAGGTCTTTGCCTTATGTAATCACCCCATTGAGATCTAGTTATACAACATTTTCTTCACCTCAGAAAAATCCCACATGAGCTTTCCCAGTCAGTAACCCCCACGGTTGGATGTGTCCACTCTCTGACCTCAGTCACTGTAGATGAGCTTTGCTGTGTTTGCTATTCGTGAAAATTGAACCATACAGTAGATGTTCTTTTGTGTCCAACTTCTTTTTCTCAACATAATGTTTTTGGACACTATCCACATTGTTTTCTATACTTTATTCTTTTTTGTTGATTACTATTAATTGCATTATATGATTTACCCTTGTATTTTCCTGTTGACAGACCTTTGAATTATGTTCAGTTTAGGACTATTATTAATTAGTCTTCTATGAACATTCTTATACAAATCTTTTTGTGAACATATGTGCTAGTTTTTCTTGAGAACCATTCTAGAACTGAAACTTCAGGGTCATAGGGAAGGTGTCTATTTAATTTTATAAAAAACTGCCAAATTGCTTTCCCAAGTGATTGAAGTATTTTACACTCCTACCAGCAATGTGTGGGAGTTCCAGTTGCTTCATATCCTTGCCGATACTTCTATCATTCTTTTTTATTCTTTCCCAGCCTAGAGAAAAACAGGACACTGTTTGTTTCACCATTGGAGTCTTCTGCCACATTCAACTGACTGCTCCTGTTGGTAACATATACCCCCAAACTTACAGTAATAATTTTCCATTTCTACTCTGGATTTCTCCCAGTGGTCACCTGTCTTTCTTTGTACCTCGCCCCAAACCGTACTTACTTTAGGACTGTTTGGAGAAATGAACAAGAATATGACTCAAGTAGCAGTCTGCTATGAAATTCGGAGTAAAAATGTGTAGTTGAAAAGTAGGTGCAAGAAGGGCTTAATTTGGGGGCAATCTGATGTAATAGAAAATTCTAGGATTCTAGACTCAGATGGTCCTGTCCTTTACTGACTGTGTGGCCTTAGAAAAATCATTTAATATCATCAAGTTTCAGATTCATTGGCTATAAAATACAGATAGTGAAAATTAAATTCATAAATGATGCAAAAGGCCATGTCACAGACTAGATACTTCCTCCTCAATACATTTCACATTTCAGTTTGTATGAGTCAGGATGGGCTGGCTGGTCCTGTGGTAACAAGTAACCCCTAGCTTGGCACAACAGAAATTTATTTCTTACTCATGGTGTATGTCTAACACTGTTTGCTGGCATTCCCTCATTAGTCACTCAGGAACCCCTCTGGAGGTGCTACCTGGACATCAGGTTCCACAAATGTTAGCACTGAGTGCTTGCGGGGATAAAATCAAGTTTTTAGTCATTTAGTTAACAAATGTGTACTGAAGAAACTATTTTGTGATAAACACTGGAGACACAGAAACAAAAGATACTGTACGTGCTTCCAGGGCTCACAATATAATAATAATGATGACAATAAGAGTAACTATAGTAGTAACAATAGCTGCAGCCAATAGTTATTAAGCCAGATGCTGTATTAAGAGCTTATTTTATTCAATCAGTATGTTCCCAGTCACAAAACTCAGGCGAAGTGGAACTTTGTTTTTCTATATAACTGAATTTACTTTCCATTAAGCACTGAAAACTGAATGAAAAGAAATGAAGTCACTGTGGCTTAAGAGTCAGTCTCTTTTGAATACTACTCAGTTGACCCAAGTTCCTCTCTCTTTTGCATTCCTTTCTATCCCTCTCTTTAGTCATGCTTGAAATTCCTGGTATGAAGTGAAGGCTTAGTATTGGGACATGCCAGACCATGGGGAGAAGTATCATCTTTGTTATCATCACTTGAGTGTAGTTTGGTGTCCCCTTTGCTTCCACTGCTGCCAAACATGGTTCTACGACAGCCTTGGGGTTTCAGGCCAGTGCATGCATATGCCTAACCCCTGGCCAGGAAGATGTTTTTGGTTTCCTGGTCCTCACAGCCACCTTCATGCCCTTCTCAGGAGAGTGAGAGCTCCCAGCTGCTTTCCCCACACCACACTGCTACGACCAGGATCTGCAAAGCTGCCCTCACTCCTCTTCACCCTGGAAGTCCCCCTGGGCCTTTCCTACTCTGTGGCCTGGGCACTGTATTGGAGAAGCTTCTCTGTAGATCTGAGGAATGCAACTTTTCTGCTCTGGGGTTTCCCCAAACTCATCCATGATTTCCTTCATCACCCTAGACCATATCTACCTTGGTTATCTGGAATCAGCACGTATAACCCTAATGGTTTCAAATGACCTTTAAAAAAATCTCTCCTCAAAAGGTAGGCCAACCAGTATTCTAGCTGAAGATGGGAACAATCAATGCGGCTTTGTAATATGGATAATAACTGTGCAAGTTTAGGACTGAAATAGCAGCAAAGGCCCGAAGCTGGAATCAATATGAATTAAGATTCTGTGTCCATTCATTATTAAGGCTAATCAGTTGTTGGCTTTGAACAGAAGACTCATACCTTGATTAGAGCTGTCAGTGGTGAGCAGTAAATTAAAACTTGTTTGGGGCCCACTGGTGTGCTTGAATTTGAGATCATCCAAAATCCTGGTGTGGCCCAAACTGGAAATTTTCTCATGGACAAAAGGAGGGACTTGAAACAGATAGTGGATCTCGAAGTTCCCTTCTAGCAATGAAGTATTCTCTTTGATAGCAGGAGGTAAACAGAGTCTTAATTCATTCCTTTATGATTTCATTTTCCTGCACCAGGGAAAAATAGCAGCTAGTATTTGATATTTAAGGAAAACATACATTTATAATTCATCTGTATGCAGTCATATACATTATAAATGTGAATCCAAAAGATACCTCCCTTAATAAGCAAGTGAGAATTTATGAGCTTGCTCTCACCCACCTCACTACCATTATTTATCTTATATTGATGGCCTCTCTACCCAGTAGACTGCTCTAAGTCTATTAACTTTTTTTAATGGCATATTTTGGATTTGGGGCAAGCCATTGGGCTCTGAACTCATTTGCAATTTCTCCATTGCTTATGAATGCTCTGATTTATGTCAAGGGTATATGGTGGTTCATTTTGAGCCTAATTTTGGCTCTCATTTGCATCCAAGGCATCTGAGTATGTCTTATGGGTTCATCAAGTATCTGTTTGAATGAGCTGATTTTCACGGTGGGGTAGAGTTGTAAGGGGCAATTGAAATGTGCCTTGGAAGAATAGCATAGCTATAAAGACAGTGGGTTTGGGGCAGACATTCTGGGTGTCACTTCTTATCTCTATAACTTTAGGCCAGTTACTTAAAGTTTTGGGGCTCCTTTTGCACATCCACAAAATGAGGATGATTACTACTAACCTCTTATAGTCATTTTGAGGGTTCAGTGTGGCACTGTGTACAAGGGGGCTTAGCATACTGAATTCACAGAGTAAGTGTTCAGTAAACCTTGGCTTCTTGTAATGTCTGCCTCTTACCTGGCCCCATTAACTGGTTTCTGAACGTTCCTTCATGGAGGGCTGCAAGGAGAATCCAAAAAAACTATTTCCACAAGGGACCATGTGAAATGTTAAGGTGGGTCTAGAGGTCCTAGGTTTGAAGTCAAGAGGCAGGGAAGAATTGTTACTATCTGTGACCTCATTTGTCCCTCAGGCTGAAGCTTAGAGGTGGTACTCAGGGTACACTTACCAAATGCTCTCCCATTTTCGCACTTTTGTTTTGTCTTGGTGTTTTTTATATTGACAGAGACACAAACTGGCTGGAAGGCACCCTCAAGGAAAACTGTTTATCCATTCACAGAACATTTCTGACATCAAGTGTGTGTGGATTTTCCCCATTCCAATTCTCCAGTCACCACCTGGGTGTCCTGCAATTCATTTCTAACACTGGCTGAATGAGCAGATTCCACAGGTTAAGGGCTCAGTCCCAAAACACTGCCCGCCTCCATCCCCCACTTTATATGCCATTTGCAAGTCCCAGGTACTGTACTTCTGACCAACTGGCTATAAATTGGAGGTTTCTACAATCCCTTCCTGTGTAGAATGGCTCATAGAATGCAGAGGAACACTTTACTTATGTTTACTGGTTTATTATAAAGGATATTATGAAGGATACAGATGAAAAGGCAGATGAAGAGGTATATAGAGGAAAGTCTGGAAGATTCTGAGCACAGAAGGTTCTGATCACAGGAGCTTCTGTCCCTGTAGAGTTGAGGTGTGCCACCTCCTAGCAAATGGATGTGTTCTCCAACCTGGGAGCTCCGCAAACACCATTGTTAGGGATTTTTATGGAGTCTGAACACGTAGGCATGATTGATCATTAACTCAGTCTCCCTGGAGAATGGAGGATGGCTGAAAGCTTCATGGTGACCAGCCCTCATCATGAAGGTAACCAGGATTCCACCAAGGATTACCTCATTAAAACAAAAGATGTTTCTATCACCCAGGAAATTCCAAGGGATTTGGGAAGTCTGTGTCAAGAGCAAAGGACAGAGACCAAATATATATTTCTCATTATGTCACATACTATTCAGTAACAGTGAGAGCTAACATTTGTGAGCATGTACTATATCAGGTACCATGTCATGTGCTATGACATGAGTATCTCATTGAATACTCACAATAATCTTTTGAGAGGGATTATCATTTTATAGATGAAGAAATGGAGGTTCAGGGAGGTAAAGCCATTTACCCAATGTCACACAGCCAGTAAATGAGGGCTCTGGGTCTCAAATCTTGCCTGCCTGGAGCAGCCAAGCTTAATCACCCTTTTGCCAACATAGTCCTATGGCTCTCAAATCTCAACATTTCACCAACTAGCTCTTTTCAGAGTTGAATCCCTATGTGGTGGATGCTACAGTTTCGATACTCCAGATGTTAGCTTTACAAAGATGGAGACTGCTTAGCTCATTCACACAAATACATCAGCCGAAAATGCCAGAGGAAATGCTTTGCAGATCCAAGTCCCTTCATGTCTCTCAGCACAAAGCCTTCATATGAGAGAGGATTTGCAAATGATGTGCACATACGCTTGCTGACACTCCTCATTTTTAATCAAGTCACCATCCTCTGCTACACAGCTTAGACACTGTACTTCTGCAGCCATCTCTGGGGTCCAGACAACGACCATGTTCTCTGTTAGCCAGTTACCTTTTGTGGAAGGTTCCAGAATCCTCAGGCCTGCAGAAAAACTTGCTGGGGAAGGATGTACTTTTCCCATGGGCCAGACAGTGATGAATTGCCACCATGAGGCAGCGTGTTTAGCCACACTGGGCAAATTTTCCTCTCCTGCTGGAAGAAGGGATCTAATTCTGCAAGTGTACTAATGATGTGTAATTATCATCGCCACAAGCCTTCTACACATCTGGGCTAATGGCTCCAGTTTTCACGATGACTCTCATATTTTACCCAATTCTGTACTTCAGTGGTTTTCTGCCACTCCTGGTAGCAGTAACAGTTGGCTTCTAGGTAAATTTAAATATCTTGGCTTGATACACCTGGCTTATAATATGTGATGATAACAGCAATCACCCACAAGTTTCAATCATATCTTCACTCACAGGAGGGAGAGACTCTTGGTTGAATATTTAATTCAGGTTTGTTAAGACTCAAAGTCATCTTAAAACAGCCCTGCCTGACAGAAATACTAACACAGGGAATTCATGAGCATTTGGACCCCAAGGTCAAAAAGATGGGAATGTATAGTCAAATCCAGCCTTGCTTGTCATAGCACAATGGGGTTCTGGGAATTATAAAGCAGGCACAGGGAAACAAAGGCAATAATTCTCTTTCCATCCAAGAGAATGATTTTTCTCAATGCCAATGCTCTTTGGGGTCCATATGGGGTGGTTTTCACTGATTTCCAAGCAGGAGATATGTATCTAAATCCTCAGACTCAGGTGTGAAAAAATATTACTCTCCATTTTTCTTATTTCAACTCAAGTCACCCCAAACCCTCAAACTGTGAAGCTGATAAAAGAAATTAACTTCGGTCAATATTGAGCTTCTTCACTCCTAGAGTTCATTTAGTATCTGTTGAGTTAAGTACTTGTTGGGGACCCACTGCTAGGAAATGTGGACTGTAGACCTCCCACTTCTATTTCAGGCTTGGGGCCCAAGGCCCTTTGGTAGGGCTGAAGGTCCCTGAGCCTGGGGTCTAGCTTCCAGAGGGAACAACTATAGCTTGTCCTTCTGAGTTCTGTTTGGCAAAATCCCTGAGATCTTTTTGGGATGGAAGACCAGATATACAATAAAGAAAACAGATTAATGACTCAAGAAAGTTATCTGTCACAGATAGAGAAAAACAAAATCAAATCATCAACTTCCCCCCTGTTCTTTCTCTTGCAACATTAAAGATGCTATAAGGCTCAGAGTCTATGGTAATTGGAAGAAGGATTACAGATTTACATTCCATTTCTTAATTGGATCATTAGCACTTCTTTGACCATTTTATCTCATGGGTATCCACCCTGCCTTTTATGGTTGGGGTGGGTTTTTTCCTCCCCCTCTTAGATCTTAATTTTTCAAATGAGGACTGAGAAGTGGCATTAAGATCGGCCTCATTACCATGGTTCATTTTGGCACCAAGTTTTTCTTTCCATCTTTATTAGCAGAATCTCTGATTCTTTAAGCTCATTTGCATAATTCCTAACCTCCTGGGTTTATTGAGGAAGCCCTTTGATGAAGGAATGAAGAAGATCCTGCCTACATCAAAGGGCTCTTCATTAAGACACATGGAACCTAGCACGTAGGGATGCAGGCTGTGTAGGCAGCTAGATTTCCTGGATTTGAGTTATGAGCCACTTCCTGGCTGTGTGACCTTATGCAGTTTGCTAAAGCACTCTGGACCTCAGTTTCTACATTCGTGAAAATGAGGGCTATGGGGAGAGAGCAGTTACCTGATAGCACGTATTTCATAACCTGCCAATCTCAGTTATTCCACAAAAAGCATTTAGAACAGTGCTTTATTCATTCATCCTTTTCTCCTTATAATGTAAACATTTTATTAAAGAGTGACATGCATGAAGAAGAGTGCTGAATCATTAAGGTAAAGCTCAGTGAGTCTTCAAAAAGTAACACAACTAAATAAGCAACACCCAGGTCGACAAACAAAGCCTTTGCGAAACTCCAGAGCCACTGTCACATTCACTTCTTGCCACTAACTCCTTTGCTACAAGGGGTAACCACTCTTCTGCCTTCCAACAACTGCAGCTTCATTTTTGCCTGTTTTTGAACTTTATATAAATGGAGTCTCACAAGGTGCACTATTTTTGTTTAATTTATTTTGCTTAATATTTGTGTGAGTTATTCTGTTTTAACACATAGAAGTAATTCATTTTTTCATTAGTGTGTAGTATTCTACTATGGGAACATGCCATATTTTTAAATAGATTTTATTTATTTATTTTTAGAGAGAAGGGAAGGGAGAAAGAGAGAGAGAGAGAAACATCAACGTGAGAGAGATACATCGATTGGTTGCCTCTCACATGCCCACAACTGGGGACCTGGCCCACAACCCAGGCATATATCCTGACTGGGGATCGAACTGGTGACCTTTTGGTTCACAGGCTGACACTCACTCTACTGAGACACACATGCCACATTTTTTATTCATTTGGTGCACATTTAGGTTATTTCTACTTTTTGCTTATGAAGTATAGCCATGGTATAGTGCATTCTAACATCTTTGGAAGAATTTGCATATATATATATATGCAATTTATAGGTCTATATTTCAACATAAGTCATAGGGTATAGATCTGTTCAACTTTACCAGACACTGCCAAATAGTTTTCTTAAGTTATTGTAACAGTTACACTCCTTCCACCGTGTGAATTTCAGTTGCTCCACATTCTTACCAACACTTGATATTGTCCTGTTTTTCATTTTAGCCAATCTAGTGGATGTGTTGTCACATCATGTTGTATTTTATTCACCATATATCTGATATTTTACTTTATTTTCCCACTCTTTGTTCTGAAATAATTTCAAATTTATAGACAAGTTGCAAGTACAAATTTTGTATACTCTTTACCATATTCATCAACTGCTGATATTTCACATTTGCTTTATTTTCTATCTATGCATATTCTTTTTTTTAATAATATAAGTTTCATATGTCAAGCCTGTTTACCACAAAAGTCTTCAGAGTGTGTTTGTCAAGAACCATCTCTTAAATAGGCACAGTAAAATAATCAAAATCAGAAAAATTTACCATTCATACAATATGATTATCTAATCTATAGGCTTTATTAAAATTTTGCCAAATGTACCCATAATGTCCTCTATAGTATTTTATTTTTCAGGCTCAGGATTCAATCCAGGATTATGTATTGCATTTAATTTTCATATCTTGGTAGTCTCCTTTAATCTGGAATGTTTTCCCAGTCTTTCTTTGTCTTTCAGGATATTGACATATTTTGAAAAATATAAGGTCAGTAAATTTAGTTTATTGAATATCTCCTGATTAGATGCAGGTTATACCTTTTTGCCAGTTTATTATGCAAGTGATGTTGTGTCTTTCTTAGTGATTGTTCAGTAGGTTTGTTCCATCAATGTTGGTGTTAATGTGAATCACTTGATTGAAGCGATGATGTATATACCAAGTTTCTCCATTATAAAATTACTTTTATGCATTTATAATTAACAAATAATCATAGGGCATATACTCCCAGGCTACTCAAGTGTCCTATACTTCATCAAATTTCACCCACTCCTTTTAGCGTCTATTGATGATTCATGCCTGAATCAGTTATAACTATGATAGTTGCAAATGGTAATTTTCTAATTCCATTATTCCTCCTTTAGTAATTAGTTTACATTTTATAGTAAGTGCTTTCCTTTCCCTCTGTTAATTAATTAATCATCACAATGGAGAAATAAGGTCTGTAGACTAAGAAGGGCAACACTCTGATTTATGCTGGAATTGTGGACATGGCTAAAGAAGGTTTCCCAAAAGAAGAAAATTTCAGACCTTAAAGGTGGCTAAAAGAGGACCAGAAAGAGTGAGGACCATGCCTGAGAGAAGTGCAGGATGGTTGGAGTATAGCAGGGAAAGGGAGTGGGCTGAGAGTCTAGAAGAGAAGCCCAGGGCAATTATTAATTCATTCACGATGCTGGGGTTTCCCTTTCAGAAAACCTTTCTCACCACCTCTACCTATATGTGTCAAGTCTACCTGTATTCAAATTTCCACCTTTTTCTTTTATCTATTTATTTTCAACAAATAATTTATTTTCCCAAACTTAGTGGCTTAAAACAATGATTTATTATTTTTCATACCTCTTTGGGCCCGAAACTGGGGCAGAGTTCAGCAGGGTTGTTCTGCTGCATGTGGCATTGGCTGGTGTCTCTCACTTAGCCACCTGTTTGGCTACCTCGGCAGGGATTGAAGCTTCCCTCACATTTCTGGGCCTCTGTGCTCCTTCCCATGACTTCTTTTGAGGTGATATCTGATCATTCAGCAGTCTAGTCCATGTGTCTGTCTTTGTATCATGGTGCCTACCTCTAAGAACAAAAGTGGAAGCTGCCAGGCCTCCAATGGGCTAGTTCCAGAACTGGTATAGTATCACTTCCACTGTCATTCTATTGATGAGTCACCAGGGCAGCCTAGATTTCACTGGGAGGAGAAATGAATTTCATCTCTTGATGGGTGGAGCAGCATGTGCATACAAAGAGGGAAGGATTTCAGGTGGAGCAGGGTGTGCATACAAGGAGGGAAGGATTGCTATGACCATATTTGTATACTATTATGCCACCTCTTCAGGCAAGTAATTCCTGACATGTCCAGGTCCTTTCTTACCAATATATAACAACTATTATTTTGGGCCTTAGTTAGGCCCATTTGATACAGTGTTTATGCTATTTCCAAATTGCTCCAAGTGTCAATATCGTAGCTTCCTTAGCCCCCAAAGTCGGCCCTAATTTACTTAAGTATAGTAATTAACTAATAAATCAAGGTAGTAATAGCATGCCATTTCCATTTATTGTGTGCTAACCCAGTGCCAAGCCTATGCTGGATACTTTATATTACTTATGTAATTATGTTCATTGAGGAAGATATAACTATCTACATTTTAAGAGGAAGAAAACCAAAGTGGGGAACGAAAATGTAAATTGCCCAAGATTGTCCAGCAAATTCAGGAGAGAGTCAGCATTGACTCCCAGATCTGTGTGATTCTAGAATTGTGTTGCAGTCTTCCTACATCTAAAATAGTCATTTATTTTAAAAAATGAAAAGAGCCCTGGCTGGTGTAGCTCAGTGGATTGAATTCAGGCTACTAACCAAAGGGCCTCCAGTTCAATTCCCAGTCAGGACACATACCTGGGTTGTGGGCCAAGTCCCCAGTGGGGGCCATATGAGAGGCAACCACACATTCATATTTCTCTCCCTCTCTTTCTCCCTCCATTCCCGTCTCTCTAAAAACAAATAAATAAAGCCTTTTAAAAAAGAAAAAGAAGATAATCATTTATTGAGCACATACTATATGTTTAGCCTTTTGCTTAGTGCTAGGGATCCAGGAATACATAAATCCATGCTCTTGGTCTAATGGAGAAGGGGGATAATATAAAGAAATAATGACAATACAATATTTAAAGCCTCAAAATGTTAAATGCTAGAGTAGAGGTCTGAGACCACAGACCCAGAGTCATCAACTCTGCCAAAGAAAGTAGGGAAGACTTGACAGTGTCAGAGACATTTGAACTCCCACTTGAGAGTAAATAGGGACTCACTGGGTAGAAGAGGATGGGTAGAAAAATCGACAGGAGGTGCAGGTGGAAAAGTATGTTTGGTTCAGATTTTGAAGAAAGGGCAGGAAAGGACATCAATGCCATTGAGCATTTATTATAAACTATTACATGCTTTGTCCCACTGAATCCTAAAGGCACCTCTGAAAGGTTATTTCCATATTCCTTTTCTTACAGATGGGAAGCTGAAGTTCAGGAGATCAAATCACATGCCCAAGGTCACATAAAATAGTTTGGACTTTAGATTGTACCTACCAGGAAGTCAACAAACATTTTCAAACCCAGAGCATGACCTGAGCTGATGGAGGAGTGAATGCTGGTGCCATATAGAAGTGTAAAGAATAGGTAGAGGCTGGCAGTGGAGAGACCACATGTAGGAGGCCATTCCAGGCCCCAACTGTGAATTGATGAGGTCTTCGATGAACGCAATAGAAACAGGATGGAGAGGAGTACTGAATCTAGGTTGCATTCATGAGGTCCAATTAATGGGACTGAAGGACTGATAGAACCCAGGGAGGGAGGAAGAAGAAAGTTAAGATCAAGTCAAAGCTTCCAGTTTGGAAGACTGTGTTGATATTTCCATCAATGGAGATATGATGACAGTATAGTCCTGCAATTAAGTGAACTCAGTGGTTTGTATCCTGGTACTGTCCTTTACTTGCTTCCTTACTTGACCTCTCTGAATCTCACTTTTCCAAACCTGAAAATGGGGGCAATAGTGTTACCTCCCTCATTTGCTGCATTGAGTGAGCTAACACATGAACAGCGCTTAACGCCTTGCTTGCTCTGCTCATGGTAAACATTGAATGAATGTTAACTATTATTTATTCACTCAGCGACTATCGACATGTGTAGTGAACATCCTCCCAGGCACTCTCCTAAGTTCTGGGGATTCAGACTATGAATAAGATAGTCAAAGTTCTTGTACTCGTGGAGGTTACATTCTTGAGGACATTATGACAACACAAAATAATGCAAAAATTAATTGCTAAGTATATGCAAAAAAACAAAAGGACAAAGTGATAAGACATAGTTATCAGGAGAAATTTAGATGGGAAATAGTTTTTAACTGTAGGTAATTTATTCCATCCCCTCCTCAGAGGACTTTTGGCAATGTCTTGAGATATTTTTTAAATTTTTGAAAAATTCTCACTTGAGAATATATTTATTGATTTTTTTAGAGAGAGAGGAAGCAAGGATAGGGATAGAGAGAGAGAAGAAGAGAGAAAGAGAAACACTGATATAAGAGAGAAACATTGACCTGCACGTACTCTGACTGGAAATCGAATATGCCACCTATATATGTGCCCTGCTTGGGGATTGAAACTGCAACATTTTGGTACACTGGATAATGCTCCAACCAACTGAGTCACCTAGCCATGGCTTGAGACAATTTTGATGGTCACAACTAGGAGAGAAGTGCTAGGTAATCCAGTGGGTAGAAGTCAGAGATACCACTAAACACTCTGCAATGCACAGGACAGCCCCTCAACAGAGAATGACTCTGCCTCAAATGTCAATAGCACCGAAGTTGAGAAACTCTGAGACAGAGTCATGAGAGAAAGCCTTTCTGAGGTGGTTATATTTGAGATGCGAGTTTAAGGATGAGAAGAAACTGTTCTTGAGAATAGCTGACCCAAGAGCACTTTAGACAGAGGGAATAGCACCTGCAAAGCCCAGAGAAAGGAAAGGGTTTTATACATTCAATTATCAGAAGAGGCCAGGTGGCTGGTAAGCTGTGAGGAGAGAATCTCTACATACACAGAAATTGGAGAAGTCAGTAGCCAGATCATGCAAGATGTTACAAGTCACATAAAGAGTTTGTCTTTGTTTCTAAGAGTACAGGGAAGCCATTGAAACAAAGGGACCACTGTTCAGGTTTACATTTCACGTTTTAAAAAGCTCTTGCAGGCTGTCATGTGGACTGGAGACAGGCAAGGGAAGGAGGCTATAGCACTAACTCATGCATGAGCTGGTGGCACCTTGACTTTTATCAGTGGGGGTGGAGAGAAAGGAACAGATTAGAGACGTGTTTTGGAGGCAGAGCAGATGGCCCTTAAGGGAGACATTGAATCCTCTTAAGAGAGACTGAATCCCCTTAAGAGAGACATTGAATCCCCTTAAGAGAGACATTGAATCTTAGGTAGGGGTGAGGGAGAGAGAGAGAAATCGAGGATAACCGCTACATTTTTGCCTGAGGCTGTGAGTGGGTGGCAGAGGTGTTAACTGAGTTGGAAAGACATCAGAAGGAACAGGTTGGGGTGGTGAGATTTAGAGGTTGTTTTGGACTCATGGGTTTAAAATACTGATTTTCTAACCAAGTTAAATGCAGGTACACAGTCTGCTATATGAGTCTGAAGCTACAGAAGGCAGTCAGGGCTGGAAACACTTTACTACCATTACATGTCATCACGTATTTTTTGATGGTGTAATTCCTTCTTGCCCAAGTCTCTCTGTGGATCATCTGCGTGCAGACGTTTGAAGTCTCAGGAGGCGTTTTCTCAGAATCGCTGCCAAGCCCAACACTGTGATATTTTTAAAGTGTCACATCCTCCATGCCCCTCTTTGAATCTAGTCACACTTTTAATTAAGTTTCCACTTACAACCTCAAGTAAAAGGGAGAAAATACCCCAAGGTATTATTGATTCCTGTCTTCAGAACATGAGAATTTTCAGTGGCTACCCTCTTGCTCAGTCTGTCTGTCTATCTGTCTCTCTCTCAGTCTCAGATCTGTCAGGAACATTTTCATTCTCAAGGCTTGATTGGCTTCAGAAATAGGGGCCTGATGGCAGAGAACCTTTAGGAAGCACTGTTCTTGGAAAGTGGCATCTTCACAGACGATAGAGTCTTCTGATTGGAGTGTAGAAGGATCACCGGATGAGGAGCAATACTCTAGAGGGTTGACTCGGGAGACCCACGCCCTCAACTTGGTCTGACTACATGTCATTTGTGGAACCTTGGACAAGCACTTGGCTTCCCATTCTGTGTTTGTAAAAGTAGGAATGAAAATCCCCACCTTGTTTGATTCTTCGTGAAAATTAAACAAGATAATGTGTCTAAGGTCTGGAAAGTGTCCTGCACACTTTACAAAACTCATCATTTCTCACCTCCTCCATGGATGCCACTCCAGTCCAAACCCTGCCATAAATCACCCCCGTTGCTGCAATGGCCTCCTGACTGCTCTTTCCATTTCTCCCTTGCCCCTTTGCAGTCTGTTCTTAATGAAACAGTCAGAGTAATGTTATAAAAATATGTCACACTCTGGCCAGTGTGGCTTAGTTGGTTGGAGTGTCATCCCATATATTGAAAGGTCATGGGTTCAATCCCCAGTCAGGGCACATACTCAGATTGCAGGTTTGATCCTCTATCGGAGAGCCTATGAGAGGCAACCTATCAATGTTTCTCTCTTTCTCCCTCTCTGTCTCTCTCTTCCTTTCTCTCCCTAACTCTCTTTCTAAAAGCAATGAAAAAAAAATGTCCTGGGATGAGGAAATAAACAAACAAACAAACAAACAAACAAATAAATAAAATATAAGTCACATCACATTACTTCTCTGCTCAAAACCTACCTGTAGTTTCATGTCCCACTCACAGTGAAAGCCATAGTCCCCACTTTTCCTGTCTGGTATCATCCATAACTCACTCCATCTGCTCACACTCCAGGCAGCATCTCACCCCAGGGCCTTTGCACTCGCTGCTTCCTCAGGGGGAAAGCCCTTCTCTCACACAGGCCCATGCTTTTTCCTTCATTCCTGCCAGATATTAATTCAAATGCCTCCTTCTAGGGAGGCTTTGCCTAGTCACCCTCACACAGATGGCAACCTCACCCTTGCCTCACCTGTTCTGTATCACTTCCATGCTTTAAGTCACAGTCTCTTATGTACCAAACATTGCCCTAATTTTTTCCTGTGGATTGTCTGTCTTCACCCAGTAGAAATTAAGGTCAGTGAGAGTGGTGATTTTTGGAGGAACAAAAAGCTTCTTGCAAAAGGGAGTTCAGGAGTAGAATTCAGACAGAACCGGCTTGAGCCCCAGTTCTGCCTTTGCCCCTATACCCTTGGACTCACCCTTAACTTCCTCACCCCTCCACAGTAAATGGAGAGGCAAATATGTTGCCTGTTCAGGGAGGAAGGAGCACACGCTACTGCCTGTCCTAGTGCCTGGCATATCATAGGCTATTGAGCATGGAAGCTTGTCTTATGATATAACTGAACATATTTTTATTGCCCATCTTTTCATTCAAGGCAAAAGATGAGGACAAAGGAAGAACAGAAGAAGATATATCCTGAGGGAGAGGGACCTGTAGATTCTTCAGGTTCATAAGATGCCATGGCAGAAGGGAGTTCCCTGTTTCTTTTCCTGGAGACTGCAGTTCTCATCTGTCCTTCAGTGTCTACATTTCTGACATATTCCGTCAACCAGTGTACCAATCACTATGGCTCATGTTTCCTACTCACAAGGAGTTTTTAATGTGGCTGGAACTGGTGTAGGTTCTTTACATTGTTATAAGTTCCTTAACCCTGTTTCACAGACAAGGGATGGAAACCCAGAGATGTTGGCCCACTTTTCTGCGGTCACAGCTAAGAAAGTACAAAGCTGGCTTTGAACCCAGATGGTCTGCTATATTGCCTCTTTGCACAAGATCAGCTGAGCCTAAGAAGTGATTGGCTGCCATCCTGGAAGACTAGGGGAAAAGAGACTCATAATTTTCTTATTTGGTAACCTAGTGATGCATTTAGCATACAGCAGTGAGGGACTCCAGAAGCCCCAATCTTCTCTCTGCAAATTCCCACTCAGAGAATTCATCGTAAGAACTTAGCTCTTGTTTATATCCATTAGCCTATAGTAAAGTTGGTTTTATTATTTGTTGTTTTACTTAAAGTCACAGAATATATCAACAGTGTTAGGCGAGGACTTGCTGTACTGAGTAGATGAGGTAATCCGCATGTATTTAGCACAGTGGTGGGCCCATGGGAAGCTCTCAGTAAGTGATAGCTGTCGCACTGACAAATGTATATACTGGCTGAAAACCTACACCTGGTTTCAAAGATATAGACACACAGAAAGGATGAGCAGATTCGGCCATCTAATGTGACTTTAAAGTTTATGGCAAAATGAATAAATGATTAGCAACAGGAATGGCAACAACTACATCAAAAATAAATTTAGGAGGCAGGGTGGTGGGGGGAGGTAGAGGAGGGCATGAGGGTTTGGGGGGATAAATGGTGATGGAAGATTTGTTTGGGTGGTGAGCGCACAATACAGTGTACAGATGATGTGCTGTGGGATTGTGCACCTGAAACCTGTATAACTTTGTTAACCAGTGTCACCCCAATAAATTCAATAAAAAGGAAAAATAAGTTTTAACAGGAGGCCATGGAATTTACTAATTTTTTCCTAGTGAATATTTCTATCCACTGTCACTAGAAGATTTCTATCTAGCATAACTGTTAAGAACATTGGTTTGGATTTCAGACAAACATGGGTTTAAATTTTCACTCCATTTACTAACCTTGGGAAGCCATGTAATCTCTGAAATCTAGTTTTCTCATCTGTAAATTAGGGGTCATAGTAGTACCAAACTCACAAAAGTATTTGAGATAATGTATGGAAAACACTTTGTGCAAAAATCAGTAAATGTTATCAGTAATTATTATGAACATGTATGTGTGTGTGTCCATAAATGCTTATGGGATATAAAAACACTTTTTTTTTACCCAATAGAATCAATTTTACTAGTTCTTCTGAATGTCTGGATGATGAAAATCACTAAGCTAACTTCCATCAGTTGTCAGTGTCTTTCTGGGGTATAATGGTGTTGGAAAAAATTCTGAGGTCACATTCAGGCTCAGTAGAAAAGAGTGTCCTTGATTGATTAGTGATTTCTGCCACTGGCGTAGAAATGGAGAGTGGCAATGCTTCTGTTTTAGTTATATTGCTCTTATAGAATCTAGACTGTGGCTTTCTATTCACTTGCACTAAGAAAAAGTTCACTGATTTTAAGCTTGTGACATTATTTTCTTTCATTTATCTCAGAAAGAATAAACTACTTTGCTAACACATTCAGAGTGCCAACTTGGTGACAAAGCATATACTAGGTGCCAGAGTTATAGAATTGAGCAAGACATCACCCCTTGTCTTCAAGGAACTCACTGTCTGGTAGAGGAGACATACCAGTAACCAAGAACCTGTGCTGGGGAGGTGAGTGATCCTATGGAGGAACTGATCCGAGGAATTGTTATGATGCACTAGGACTGAGCACTCTGCCTGATGACAACTGAGACAGAAACAGATAGTGGAATTGAGACTGGGATTGGTACTTGATGAATTAGTAGGAGCCGCCCTGGGGTACAGCAAAAAGACGTGAGAGTGTGAGAGAGTAAGGTGAGTTTGGGAAGGAGGCCTGCTGGTTTGAGATGGTAACCACAGCTGGAAATGAGGTGAAGTCCTCTTAGTAGTGAGTTAAGGCCACTTACAAAGAGTCTTGGGTCCTGGATCAGGTGGCACCAGCGAGCAGAGAGGGACCAACAAGGTCTTTTGATGGTTTTTTTCTTCCTCTCCTTCTCCTCTGTCTTTTCCATTTTGATTCTAACTTTTCTCCACCCAGCCCTGCCTCTCTCTCTCTCTGTCTCTGTCTCTCTAAACCTCTCTCTCTCTGTCTTGGGTTTGTAGGGCTTGGATCTCTTTCTTCCTCTGACAAGTCCTTCTTTGGCTGGGTGTTGTTTCATTTTCCTTAGCAGGTGGGACTCACTGGCATTTCTAAGTCTATTTTAAACACTTTGTAAGGCTTGATTTACAGGAAAATCTGATTTCCACAGTTTGTGCATTGGTGCCTCAGGGGATTCTTAGTTTGACTATGTCCTGGAAAAATTGTGCCACAGCTCAAGCTCTGGAAGCCCTGAGAAGGGTGGGCCAGTGGGTTTTCAGCTGGATCTCAAAGGGCTTTTAGGGGCCCAAGAGTCTTCAGGCTCCTCACCTTAGAGTACCAGCCTTGATATTTTCCCCAAATGTAATGTGTGTATAAATCCCTGGGGAGATGGTTAAAATGCAATGCTGACTTAGTAGGTCTGGGGTGGATCTTGACGTTCTGCATTTCTAATATGCTCCCAGGTGGTGCCAGTGCTGTCATCCCTGGACCACACTTTGAGTAACCAGCATGTAGGGCCTGTGCCATCTAGAATGCCCCTTCTGCCACCAAATACTGTGATTTCCAGTTGGCAGATGAAGTAGCTCCTCACCCATGCTCCCCCAGGATGCACAGAGCCTCCATAATATTTCTAGTGGGCCTCTTCCCACTTTAGAGTCTAATGATCTGTCCTTGTCACTGTTCATTAGCCTGAATGCTCCTTCATGACTTGCCATGGAAGAATGAGAAAACATAATTGAACATTTAAGGCCACTAAGTAGAGCTAGACCATTGTATGCCAGACATGGTAACTCTTCCCTTCACCAGTTCAGCATCACACACTGCTGCAAAAAGCAGTGGCTTGGCATCAATAGGCCACACTTCTGGCCTTGCCTGATGTGGGATCCTTTGAAACACTGGACCAGCCCATGCAGGAGATGTGGGATTTCCTCACTAGACCTCAGATGAGTGAGGAATCTGTGTAACTTCCTCTGATTTTTTAAGTAACTGATCTTACTGTGCTTCTCAAAGACCCTATTCCTGTAATACCTGGGACAGGAGTGCAGGAGATATTAGTTTTGCACTAATTTCTTTTCAAGTTAACTCAGTGGTGGTGAAGTATCAATATACAGTCAAAGCTCACTCAGGGTGGTTCATCTCCTCTCTCCAAGGCTCTTCCTCTTTCACCTCTTGCTGGTGGTGTCTGAGCTCATGAACAAGTTCAGGTGCTTTGAAGCCAAGGAGAAGTGGTCTCTGTCCATGTGCCATCTACTGTCCTTTCTGGGTCTTGTCCTGATCCTGTGCTGGTGTCCACTGCAGAGCAACAACTGTGATGGCTAATTTTATGTGTCAACTTGACTGGGCTAAAGGAAACCCATATAGCTGGTAGAACATTATGTCTGAGTGTGTCTGTGAGGGTGTTTCTGGAAGAGATTAGCATTTGAAACAGTGGACTCAGTAGAGTAGATCTCCCTCGGCAGTGTGGGTGGGCATCATCCAGCTGAGGGCCTGAATACAGAAAAATGAGGAAGAGGGGGATTTGCTTTTTCTGCATGAGCTGGGACATCCATTTTCTTCTAGCCTTGGACATCAGCGTTCTTTGGTCTTCAAACTTGGACTGAAACACCATCAGCTCTCCTAGCTCAGCAGATGGTGGGCCTTGCTTAGCCTCCATAATCATATTAGCCAATTCCTATAATAAATTTTTTCTATATCTATATCCATATCTATATGTCTATATCTACACCTATATCTATATCATCTCCATGTCCATATCTAGAGAAACAAAACCAATAGCATATCTCTCTCTCTCTCTCTCTCTCTCTCTATATATATATATATATATATATATATATGCAGAGACCCTCTATGTACATATACACATATATAGACTCTCTATATACATATATATATACACATATATGTGCGTGTGTGTGTGTGTGTGTGTGTGTGTATATATATATATATATATGGAGAGAGAGAGAGAGACTGTTATCTTTTTTTTTTTTTTTTTACAAATTCAAATACTTATATTTTTGCATCTCTAATAAATTCTTGTTGTCTCTCACTTTAGCCTTTTATTTTTAGGTTAACAACCCCACAAAAATTAGTCAAGAATTCTCTGAACAAACCCTTGGATTCCAAATAGTCATCTATTAGTACCATCTACTGAGAGGAGGAGTCCAAAATTCTTTTTTTTTCTTTCTTTTTTTTTTATTTTAATGATTGTTTAAGTACATTTTTCTCCCCTTTACTCCCAATCAAGCCCACCCTCCCCCCTCCCATCTTCCCTCCCATTACCACCCTCCCCCTAGTTTTATCCATGTGTCTTTTAACTTTGTTCCT